>JAJMAK010000243.1:0-24684 GCA_030572615.1 Metschnikowia lachancei | reverse complement strand
CCAAATTCCAAATGCTTGCAGCCGCTCCCTTGAATTGACTGATGTTGATATCATTGAAATATATCTGGGCGATGAAAGTACCGTGGATGAAGAGGATTCTACGCAGTTGCTCCTCATTTCTTTAGATGAAGACTCCATGACTATGCTACTTGATTGTCTGGATGACGAGGGTTTTACTAATGTGACAAGAACGTATTCTAACTTTTTCAACTAGAAAATTTAATTATTTCTACATTATTCAGACGACGACTTTTAAATCATACAGCCGTGTATCAATCCAAATTGAAACCAAGCAAGCATAAATAGATATACTTAATATCTCCTAATTAGGAAGTAGGTTTGTTTATATGCAAGAAAACCCTGGTTAACGCCATAAGCCAGACAAACTTCATGCAAGAGATCAATCCGGCTTACAGAGGTATTACTGTAGAGACTAAGGTTTCGTTGACATTATTCTTAACTTTTTGGACCATCTTTGGGATCGAACAAATAGTTTGAAATTTCTTCTCGATTGCATCTTGGAAGGCCCTCACTTTTTCCTGAAATGAAGGGACATGTCATTGATTCACGTTTTTTTGAGAAGGGTTAACGAAATTCGCACTGGTATTTTGCCAAACAAACCATCGAATTGGTGTCTGTGGTGATCGCTTACCACTCTTTCGCTTATATTTGTACAGACACCAGTACTGTGCTGAGCTTTTGTGAAGGTGGAAACTGCCCACCGAGGTTAAGCACATCAGTAGTAATAGAATCAACTTGTTTCCTTAAGAGGGAGCTCTGGTAGTTCTTATTTTCATCATAAATATAAAAGCGGTGTTAACGCGTTGTCAAAGACTTATACTATCTGGAGTATTTATGTATATACAATGTTGAAAGAAAAAGTCAAAGACAGGGCATATATATGCTTGCTTGTTTTATTTGATCAACAATGTGTGAGCCCCCACCGATAACTTTTTTAATAAACTATTACAGAAGTTTATCACATTAAACTCTTGAAATCTCAGAACGGGGTCTTTCATGGTGAGCATATAACTATCTATTTCTTAGAAAGTGCCTTGCTCTTGACTGCTTTCTACTCTACGTATTTCTTGTCGCCCAACTGCCAGGAAATGATATGTATTCCCCAATTGTAAACTCTTCTTCTTGTGCTTGGTCAGACCCGACATGCCTGCCTGAGATCAGTCCACCCTTGCCTTCACCGATGTGACCTTCGTAATAGAATAACTGTTTTTTTCTTTTTTTAAAGAAACAATTGTATTACAGGACGCCGCTATAAAGAACGACACAAAAACTATAATTCTCATTTTTTTTTTCTTTCTCACCGCTATCGGTCACATAGTAAATATTAATCAGTGGATATAGGTATTGCTGCTTTAGTCTGGACCACTATAATGACTATTTCAGGTGTAAGCGTGAGGGTGTGCAATGCGATTCATCCACCAGAATCGGACAATAATCCAACACCACCTATCATAGAATATGCCAAGCATTTGAAAATCACTCATAGGTCACTATTATAAATGAAAAACTAGGGTCAATAAGAATCTTTGAAGATTGTTTTCCAAAGTATTCATGAATGCAAGAATATTCCCTCTTAGATCGGCTAGAACCCAGTAGAATATCTCCAGTTTTCCAACCAGCCAGATGTTTTTAGGGTGAGGTTTCTCTTGTCTTGCAGGATGATTATAATATAGTTCCAAGGAGTGTTGTCCTATATAGCTTTGATTTCCGACAACTTTGACAGTATTTGCATTTTTTACAGTATTGACAGCATTCACTTACTTGCCATGATCGAAGTCTGCCTTTTGGTTGTTGGTACAGGGGCAATAAAGCGAACTTTGGGAAAGGAAAGTCTGCGATCTCATGCTTCAACATAAACTTGGGGTCATACTGAGGCAAAACCTCAGAAGGATAGCGAACCTTCTTACCTTCCAACAACAGCATGGTTAATGCGAAGACGGAATTGATGAGTGCCACTCCAAATACGGCATTAACCAGAGCAGTCTGATTTTCAATACAAAGCCGATTCTTTCTCCAATCAGCTTGACATTCTTCGTCCAAATTATCGGCCAAAAACTTCCCAAGCTCCTGCTTATCTAAAGTCAAGGCCACAGTCAACTTCCGATAAACATCACGTCTATCTTCTTGGAGCGACCCACGTTCGCCCATACCCACGCTTACTGTAGTTCCAGGGACGAAATAACGATGCAATTGTATTAAATCATTTATAGGCCCTTTTGCAAGATGCATTATATTATCACATTTTGAAGGCAAGGTCACTTGACTAGAACTCATCGCGACGAGAAGATCTTTCGCCGCACCCATCAAATCGGAGACTTCTAAGTTCTGGATTGTTTCCAACAAGTCTTCTTCGTTATCAGAATCGGCCGTCGCGGCATATGGCAAGTCAGTGTTCATCTTGTCTATGTAGGCGGTCCATCGTTTGTGCACTTCGGTAGCCAAAGCGCCTGCGAGCATCAATGTGGCTAGGGCGGAGGGGACTTGCGTCCATTCGCCATAAACTGGATTCAGGATAACGGACGCATATAACACTTTTGCGGTTTCTTCTGTCAATCTATGACGTCTTTGGAATTTGAGGACTTCAAAATTGTTCTTAGCACGTTTAAACCAACCAGAGAGTCCGCCTTTTGAGGACGACCCGGCGTTTGTCATTTTTAAGTGGTTTTTGTAAAGACTGTGTTGGAATTAAACTGTATATTACGGTTAAGATGTATTTATGCTAACAGAAAATCCCACGCTTATCAAAAGGGAATGCATACCACTAAGGAATTATGTTATGTTGTGCTTCTATTCTTGCTGTTGTCCATTTTCATATTTGCTAGGTTAGCATATTATCGCAATGACCTACGAATTTTCGGTATACAAGCAAAAGGCTACGTTTACGGATATGGTTTTGTGTTAGTCTGGGTGGTACAACGTTCATCAAGCCGTCAGATTCGGCACTCTGTACTATGTTTTAGAAAATTTTCGCAGTCCGTTTCTAGCACCAAATGAGGATAATAGTCGGCCACGATTCCACATTCTTGACTAAGGCGAGGGATGCTTGTTCTTTCAAATACCACGTGCTGATCAAATGCTTAAAGTCTCGATTATAGGTCTTTTAATCCTTCCTTTGCTTGGATCAAGGTTCCGCTCCCATCGATTCTAACCTTAAACTATTAATGGGTAGTCCTTCTGAACAAATACCATATTTGAGGAAGATGAATAAATGTTAAACCTAGATCCTAATATAGCTAAAATTTAGTTCCAAAAAAAATTTGTTGGGAAAAAATTTCCCAAGCTAATTGGAGTTGATTCATCTTACCATTGGCATAACAAACAGATATATTGAAAAAGGGGGTCAATACAAGGATACTTCCTTAACAGGGACAGGATAAGGAAGGGGGTGCCTGAATTATATATGGGATAGCAATCTATGGCTGAACTACTAATACTATGAATGTATGCATTGCTTAATAGCGTGTCATATTCCAAACTAAGATATGGGAGTTAGTCTTTCTCTTCAAGGGACAAAGTCCAATGGTGAATAGAGATTCGGTCTGTAGTGCAGAACACACGCGATTACACTAAATATGCCCAAGGCCACGCAGCCTTAGGCACATTAACTGAAACTGACAAAATGACTAATTTCTATTAAAATTTAACTTACACTAAAGACAAATGATTTCTTATTGGGTATCCCGCAAAAATATCACTAAATAGACGCACTTCGGAGATCCATTTTATGTAATAATACAAGAGTACCGTACCGACTGCCCCCAATCTGCTTGTCGCACTGTTGAATAATTCACTTACTAGCAGCAGATGAATGTGAAGCAACGATCACATGAGCATCCCGATAAACCAAGTTTTGAAAATGAAAATAAGCATGAAAACAGTTAGTAGTAAACGTATTTTCGTTGTGACGTGATACAGGATTTACCCTTCGGTTCACCGATCATTTCAACATTGTACCAAAGGGGAAGTTACATTTTAATCTCCCCTATCATTATTTGCTCTTTGAACTGTCCTTAGAATTTGCCCTCTCTGCTTTCCTTTTAAGTTTTTCGGCCTTTTTGTCGATTATGGGGATTCCCCAGTCATCCTTTGGCTCCGGTTCACGGCGCACTAAGCCTGGTCCCCACCCTGCTACAGGCTGAGGTATTGGCTTAACAGGAGGAATTACCTTTTTCTTTTTTGCTTCCAAAGCGGGAAATTTCGCTTGTGATAGTTTGGCCAGTGACCCGATTGTAGCGGGGGATTCTGGCCTAGAGGTCTGCCTTGACGTACTACCAGAAGAGACAAATGCTCCTGAAGACAGGCCAAGGATCGGAAGTGAGCCAACTGAAGAATTTGATCTTGGGGTTTCTAGGTACGAAGGACGATACAGGGTATTTTCCTTGAAAGTGTTTCTCGCCACAGATGGCTTACTTTCCGCAGGGGTTTTCTTGATCACTGTGTACTTTATTGGGCCTTTGTTAACGGCTTGTTTCATTTTTGGTGGTTTCACTAAAGCAGGGAATTGCTCCTCCAACGTTTTCTTTGAGCTGCCGATACCTGTACCCCAAGACAGGTTTTTCAAAAGATGACGGTCCAGTGATTTCGATAATAAAGGAAAGCTACGTCCTGTGGCTGGGGCGGATGCGCTTGTGTTCATCTGGTCATAAGCCATTTGCAAGGATGCCTTATGGTCAGAATGTTCGGGCTGGAGCTCGATGAATTCATATAGCACTAAGGCAATTTCCTGGGCATCGTTATCTGCGAAAAGGTTTTTGTATTGCTTCACAAGGTCAGGAGCCGATATTCTGCGGGACTTGAAATCAGAATTGATTCTTCCAAATTGCGAGATTTTCGATGCATCGTTAAGAAGGTAGTGCTTCACACGCTCATCAAGACGGCGTTTTTTAAGGTTGAAGCTGTTATTGTCCCGCAGAGGATTCGCCTGAGGACGAGGAAATGTAGAAAGCTGCGAGTTGAAGTGAGAAGAAGTTGCACCAATAACAAGTCTGCCACTCAGGCCCATAATCCCACCATGTTCCTTCAACATGTGCGCAGTGAGGTCCAAGTCTTCACGGAACACTACAAATCGTTTCTCCACGCACAGCGGTACCGAGCAAACATAGTGCCCAGTCCTAAAATGTTCGTATAAGTCATCATAGTTGCGATAGTAATCGGAGACTTGGTAGTTATCTTGGTTGCAGATGAAACATCTTTCGTGGTGATCCCGAATGTGAATATTCAATTCGTCCTCAGAATAAAATCTCTTTCCCCGGCAAAATTTACACTTGGGATGCCCCGTGAAACCATCCCTATCACCCTCATTCATGTGCTTTTGGAGCTGTTTTTGAGTAAAGAGCAGCAACTCGCTAATGAAAGTATTGCCGTGGTCCACACATGTATCACAGTACTGTTGGTTATGTTCGGTTTTTGTGTGTTGATTAAGCTGATTGAACTTCTTGAACTTTTCCTGGCACACAGGACATTCGTACAGCATGAGCTTTAGCGTGTCTTGCTTCACGTATTGGTTAGTGAAATGTATCTCATAATCTAGCGCATGTATCGATCGACTACCAGGAACGAGGTCAGAGAACTTTGCGTCTTCCAAGACTTTTTCAGTGAAGATGATATCATCATGATCCGTTCTGCAGACTAGACAAGTTTTCCGTTTGTAAAGTGCCCTTTGACGAAAAGAGCACACATGGCAAGTCACATTGTTACATGGTGAGATGGCGGAGTAGACGATTTTTTCAGCGCAGATTATGCATTGAACATCGTCATTGTCCAGAACAGAATTCTGAAGAGACGACTGGGAAGAAGGCTGTTTGGTCTTCTTTTTCGCCTTGGTCCCGCTATTCCGGCTCACCCGGCTGTGTGTTTGGCTCATTGGGTTCGTTGCAGTGTTCTAAGAATTTTTCAGGCTGAGATTAGATGGGCCAGGTGAGTATCAGCCAGGTCGCGCATCGAAATCAGCAATAATATATATAATGGTGAGGAGCACACTACGAAATAAAACCCCTTTTTTCTACTTGAAATACAGTAGCATGGCACAACCCTCTTATGAAGATTTTTTTTCTAAATTTCATCTGCTTGTGGTGGTGCGCTTATTAAAATCGTAATGAGTCATCCTCTTACAGAAGTTTGTAGGCGTACGAAAAAGAAAAAAAGACTCGACTTCAGACCTCATGCATCCTCCGCGACCTGCTAGCATCCGGAGAGATGGTTCATAAAGCTGTTTAGAGAATTTTCAATGAACTCCAATATGAACAAAGACTGTTCTTGATCTAAATTTGGAAACTCGGTTTTCTTGCTTTAATTTCACCAATAAAATTTGAAAAAGACAAGCTTTTATTTATACCAATTTTACCGAAACTGTAGAAGTGTTAAATAAATTAAAGGTTTAACTTCGCAACACACAAGATATGAAAATACTCAAACTATCGGAGTTTTTCGATCATAAACCATCAAGATATAATATGGGTTCCGGAATTAATTTTCAGATTAGGAAGGCTTATTCAGTTCTGTTCCAGATATCTTATCAAAACTTCAGCGTAAATGTGCGCATCCGGGTTTATCTAAAGTTTCCCCCGCGACACCTTCAACTTCAACCCGCAGTCGGAGATATGCCAGATCTGTCTCAATCCATAATCAACCAAACAATTTTCTTTCCTGAGCTTTATTTTTCTGCTTTTTCCACTAATTCAAAACTGAAGCCATGCAGCTCTTCAATGCCAGTGCTGTCACAAACGTATCTAGATTGGCTTATAACCCTGCACTCTGTCTACCGCATTTAACCGTTCTGTCTTTCGACAAACTTCCTTTGCCAATTAAAATCCCCGGGCACAACATCGAGATCAAGGGTATTGTGCTTGACAAAGACAACTGTTTTGCCAAGGATCACGACGATAAAGTATGGCCAGCATACGAGGACGCCTGGAAGAAGCTTCGTCAGTTCTACCCTAAAGAAAAATTATTGATTGTATCGAATTCTGCTGGAACAAACGACGATGTGGACTACCTCCAAGCAGAAAAACTCGAAAGGGATACTGGTGTTACAGTTCTCCGCCACCCCACGAAAAAGCCTGGCTGTCACCAGGAAATCATGGAGTATTTTGCCAAGCACGGAATCCATAATGCGGCTGAAATCGCCGTTATAGGAGATCGCCTCTTGACCGATATTCTCATGGCAAATATGATGGGTGCGTGGGGTATCTGGCTCAGTGAAGGTGTCGAGCTCAGTACTAAGATTTTCCCTCGTTTGGAGAGGCTCTTGTATTCAAATATGGTAGCCTCAAAAGCGGACCCATTCGTTCCGCCCACACCCGAAGCTAGCACCACTGAGTAAGAACATACATTTCTTGCACTTCCTTGTTTTCAAACCACTTCCTGGGAAAACACGTACTCTTATGGTAACTAATTGGTTTTCACTTTGAAATATTATTATTATACATTAAATAAAAAAACATGTCTTAGACATTAGACTTGATGACGGCAAGATCGGACTTCAAGTGCAGATCATCGATGTCAAGTTTCTTTTCAGGGTCCACGGTATCGACGTTCTTCTTCTTAGTCTCGAGTTCTAACGCTTCTCTCTCAGCTCTTTCTTTCTCCATCTTGACATGCAAATTACGGAATTGAATAAGGAACAAGAATGCCACCAAGAACCCAGCAATACCAGTTCCCGCAAATGTTCCCACCAACAATGGATCAACCAAAGCGGCAGTCAATGCCTCACCGATGGCGGCGGCGATAGCACTAGTGAAGAGGAATAAAGCCAAGACCAAACCCTTCATGTGTGGAGGAGATCTCGTGTAGGCCAATTCATACGCGGTAACATTGGCGAAACATTCTCCAGAAGCTTGCAAGACGTACAAAATCACTTCAATCCAACCGTTGATAGTCGAGGTTTCGGGACAGTCACTGGCTTGGTTTCCGCATGGTGAAGTCTTGTAGACGAAGTGCTGAATAATGGCACCAACAATTTGAGAAGAGGCACTCAAAGAGAAACCAAAGAAGATTCTCCATACTGGTTTGAAATCGATGTGGTGCTTTCTTAAGAATGGATAGATAATATTATCCAAAATTGGGATCAAGATAATAATGGTCAATGGATTAAAGTTGTTGAACAAATCATTAGGCACACCATCGAGAACCATTGCACCAGCCTGCGCATTTTGAACATTTCCAATACCTCCGTCAGTCAAATTGAACACAATAAAGTAAACAAAAATTTTACAGGCGTCAACAGTCTGCTGGATATCGAGAACCCACTGGTCATTCCAACTAATCTCCTTTCCCTTTTTGTACACAGTCTTACCACGAGCAATCATGTTTGAAGGCTTGGCATATTCCCATAAAGTATTGTTTCTCCATCTGCCAATAAAGTTTCCACTGAAAGTGACTCTGAAAATTCTCCACGCGTTGGTAAGTACCGATCCCTGGGGTGTCTCATGAACAAGCCTGCTTTGTAAGTAGAACAAAATGAATGGCAAGAACAAGTACATCACCATAGGAACGAAGAAAGCGAGCCAAAATCCGATTCTTCTTGCAGCATATGATGTTGCAAGCATGAAAAATGCACCAATGTTGATGGCCCAGTAAAACAAAAGTGACATTCTCTCCAATGTCTTTTGTCTATCAACGATAACACTTTCGCCAGATGGAAGAACCTTAACCACATCTTGGTTGAATTGGTACTGATTCATAAGCAAAGGCAAAAGGTTTGGTTTAATGAAGCCCGTACCCACGGCCAAAAAGATAACACCCAAAGCAGTTGGGCCAATCGCATGGCCTGTGGCAATTACGGCAGGAATACCAGCGATAATGAAAAAAAGATGGCCTAAGAAAGCAGCTGCCACACCAATCCAAATAGCCTTGAACTTACCCAATTTTGTATCAGCGATAAAACCACCATACAAAGGAACAACGTAAGCCAAAAATGTTAACAACTGCGTGAAAGCAGAGGAAGTGGTAATACCCATGCCCAACGCTCCAGCAGATTGTGACGAGGTTGACGAGATAGGTGCACCCGTTGTACTTCCTGGTGGCAAGGGTCTTTTAATAAAGTTGGCAAGAACATTTGTGGTGGAGTAGTAGGAAGCACGCTCAGCCAACTCAGTTAAGCAGATCAAGTATGATGCATACGAAGCTCTGCCAAGAACACGTCTAAGTGTGACAGACTCCTCTGGGGTTGGCTTTCTCAAGCCTTTAGGGTTAAGCTCGTCAACGTATTCTGTGAAATAATTCGTAGGATCATCGTAGTCATAAATAGCGTCCCCAGTAGTGCCGACAGACTCGCTGATGGTCACTGCGTCGGACCCTTTTTCTTGCACCATAATGTAATGTTTTTAGACTGAGTTTTATTGAAGTCCAAATAGGATATACCAAGAAAAAAAGCCAAGGAAATGAACGTTACGGCTACATGACATATATATACTGACTATTTTATGCAAGTTGGGTGCTTTCGAATGCAAGATCAGTCAGGGAGATTCACCCGTAAATTTTTCGGCAAATATTCGCTTGGGTCTAAGTTGCACAACGAAGCTCTGCGGCCAATGAGACGGCCTCATTTCGTCAATATACAGCACAAATTCTCTTTATGCATCCTAAGCTGGTCTTCGGTGGGTGGATCTCGATGGTTTGCGTCAAGATAAGATAAGGTCGCGCAATACCTTTGACTCCTGAACATGGGTACCGAGCATCGCCGTACGACGGCGCCACACCAAATATTTCGGAAGGCTAACTTTTTTACGGGAACGGGTTGCGTGATTTCTTACGGGGAAGGCCTTCCACAATACAGAAAGTATATTCAGCGGGAATACCGTCGAAATTAGGTAAATTGAAAATTCGGAAATTGAAAATTCAGGGGCCTGATGTCTGTTTTTTCCTATATCATGGAATCACGATAAGATAGGTTTAGCATAGGCTCACAATGCACGAGAATGAAGTTCATCAGAAAATTTAGCCAGTTTGAATTGAGCACGCTGCCCTTTTTCCGCTGTTGAGTTCAAGGTGTACGCGGGCGGAAAGGCGGGAATTAATGATGCCGCGAAACCGAACGGCTTCAAATTACGAGCCATCACTGGCTTATATACCATAAAAGTCATTTTTGCCAAGACTTTTAATTACAGGGTGCCTGGCTCGCATAAAGTCTAATTGACAGAAAAGGGTGTTGCCCGATCCAATTTCAGGGCGGCTTGTAGGAGCCCTGGTCCAATTTCCACAGGTACTATGGCACGTCGTCGGGCGCTTCGGCGGACACTAATGTGCCGGAATGTGCCTTTATTTTGTTACTGTTATGTTTCTGTGGCTCCGTACCAGTCGCCGAGTTTTCGCCAACAATAATTCCGCCTTTTCGGACTTTCCCGCACTGGTTGCAACCACACCTTATACGGGTTCATTTGTTTTACTGTGTAAGCGAAACCTTTCTGTACGCATGATAATCAATTCTCCAATTTGCCACGACTTTGCCATAAATAAAATTCTCCAATGAACAGAAAGCTGATTCTTTTTGATGATCAGCATCTTGATCAATGTAATCATGAGTCTGCTTTAAATCTCTCTACTGTACTACTTTCAGGTGCTCCGTCACACACACCCACTTCGTACGGCCTTGATGATCACACTAATAGATCCAGTTGTACAGTTAGACCGAGTACTCGTGACTCCCCAACTGGTGTGACAGGACCGCAATTCAATGATTTGGAAAAGAAACAGGAAACCCCGCCCTTTCGTTCTTCCGAATATAAACTTTTTTCGAATATGTTTATTGGCCTGATGATGGCTCAATACATTTTGATATTTTTCGCTATACCTTTTAGCGAAGTCGACAACCGGCCTGCGGCATCAGTACTTCTGTGCTTATTTGGATACTTACTGGTATGGTGAATTTTTAACAATATGAAGAGAAAAAAAGTAGTTGAACAGAGGATTCGTCTATCTCTTAATGTTTATCCCTGACCTGAATGGTTTACACATAGAAGGGATTCAGTGGCATCTTTCTCTTTTGCTTTTCTTATTAATCCAAAAGATTTAACTACATCCTCTCAAATCTGTTTTACTAACTTCCAGTTTCTTCTTTGTGTGCTCATGATTCCTGCCGGACTTATCAATGTACCCACCAATCTATCATTTCAGAGCCTGATGATATCATGTTTGCTCAAACTTGTTGACCTTGCAGCCAACATCAATTCGGTAATTCTCTGCTTACGGGTTAAAGAACCCATGGTAGAGTACACATTTGATCTGAACCGGCTTCCTGTGCGGCCTTTGGATATCACATTATATATACAAATAGTCAGCTGTCTACTCTTGGTTCTGTCATTGGTCTCTCTCTTTTTTGCGACGGTGGTCTTCTTCTTTAATCTCGCATATTTCCAAACCAAGAAGAGATACGAGACCCAAAAATTCGTCGAGAGGGATTCTCTACACTTGACCACAGCCCAATAACAAATTGCATGTTTCTTAAATGATATGTTATTCGTATAAAATTCTATTTTCAACCATTAATCTCCAAGTCCTTAGAAGTACGCCATCCATAACGTATCGGCAGCGGCGAGGTTATGAGGGTTCACAGCCTGTGCGATCAATTCAAGTACGCTTTGTGTGCTGACAGTAGATCCAGTGGAACCTTGTGCCATAGAGAGCACTCTCTTAATCACAAGTTCCACATTAAGCATCACAATTTCTCTTAGTTTACTATCCTGAGGAATTGGTCTAGGAGGATCTTGTTGTGTACACCAGGACATCACCTCATCGCGAACAAAAATGGTCAAGTACTGATCCAAATCTGATTTGGTCTCTGTCAATGCTCTTGCAATGACCAACATGTAAATCGCCAAAATGCCTTCAATTCCTGACTCTCCGATCAATTTTTGAATGTTTGGTGTCAACCGGAATGGTACCATTTCAGCATTATAGAACAATGGAGCTGGTCTTCCTCCACTAGATCCATCTAACGAAGCGCTCTTGCTTGCGATTTTGCAGGGCAACATGTCTGAAGTCCACACGCTACCCGATCCTCTATTCACGTGTATCTTCTGTGGCTGGCGCGTGTTCACGCACATCATATACGTGGAAAAGATGAAGGAAGCATATTGTGCAGTGAATTGCTTTCTGAAAAGCCAGAAATCCTCAAAATTAGAGTAGAGGTCAACAAAATAATTCTTGAGCACGGTAGAGGGAACCAAAAGCGTCTGAATAGCACTCAAGATCTCAACACGGATACTCATGATGTCTGGCTTTGGAAGGCGTGGATCAAATGCTGCGCGCAACTTTTCAATAGTGTAAATGAATGGCGCATCCCGATCCTTGCCGTTTTTGTTGCAGAAATCCTCATATATCTTTTGCATGCTGATATCTCTTGAGTCATCGTTCACAATTCTAATGTGCGGTGATAATGGCACAGCAATAGGAAGTGTAAACAGAATGTTACGACGACGAGTCTCGGGCTTCTTAGACAAGTTGTCATCAAAAATACGGAAAAGCTGGAACAAACATTCCTCGCGGCGACAGTGTCTTGCAGCTGGGAATTGGACTGCAAAGCTATGCAAGCTGCCATCATGACCTCTGATCTTAATCCTCTTGTAACAAGCGTTTGTCCCACGAGCTAAGTCAATGGTTGGCAAAAACCGTTCGATTTTAACGAAGTGCGTATTGTTGTCTTTGTTCAACAAATACTGGCCCGGTACCTCAATATCCTCAAACTTTTGGTGATGGAACTCACTTAAATGAGGACACAAGTTCTCGAGATTCACCTCAGTAAACCTCCTGTCCAATTTGTCCTCAAGACGGTCTCTCCATCTTCTCAACTTAGAGATGTATGCTTCCAAGTTTGGTTTACCAATGACTAAATCTTTCTCAAATTCTGCACGGATTTGTTTTGGGAGCACAGTTTCAGCAAAACGGGTTATATTGACCTCAGTAACCGGAGGCAATTTAGCATCTTCACGAGGGTTTCCAAGTCTGTTAAGGTACTGCACGCCATCATTCAACAAGGCGACACCCAATCTGTAGGCATCTTCATCTGCTGTACACTTGAATCTTTGGTTTATTTGATCAACAAGTGACTCTAACGAAAGAGCCAATAATGGATATGCAGTCTTCAAGATGCCCATGATTTCTTCAACATATTCCCAGGAGCGGCGAATAGATTGGGATGTAATCGCCGATCTGTTTCCGCTTCCATCCAGCGTGGATCCCGGATGAGATTGTTCTTGAGAGCTCTTGTCAGCATCATTTTGCATTTTTGAATCAGCATTGTCAGCTTTCTTTCCATCTGAGCTTCCATCCTTACTTACTGTCGTAGATGGGGTTTCTTGTTTGGCTTCGGATCTTTCGGAGTCCACTGAGGTGTCCTTGGGGTCAATCGATGCAGGTGAGTTAGTACCATTCGACCCTCTTTGACGGGATTTTTCCAAAAATTGCCGCTGCTTGGCTGCGAAATCTTCCTTTGTAGTCCTAAGCTGGAAATGCAAAGCCTGGGGGTAGCTCTTAGCAATTCTAATAAGGATTTGTCTAACCAACTTGGCCTCTTTATAGGATAATGAAGTGAGCAACTGAGGAATAAAAGTGATCCAGTACCAAACTGGAACTTCGCCCTTGAAGTTTTCAAATGCCTGTGCTAATGTTCCCGTGGAATCATCAAGACTGATCAACCAAAGAATTCTGGCTAACAACTTGCGAGTCTTTCCGTTCTTATAAAGCCCAGCAGCTTGTAAGTAGCACGAAATAGCATTATTGGCATAGACTAAGTCGTTTGGATTCTCTTTGAATCGGCGATCGTTGAAGACACCCCATTCTGCCCATGCTTTAGGTAAGTTGAGGTCTATCTGCACAGAAGTAGCAAAAGCCTTATTTGCTTCATCCTTTTGATCGAGTTTACTCAAAAACATTCCCTTTAACGTAAAGAATTCAGCTTTCTGCTGAGTTGCAAAGTATACCAAGTTTGTATTCCGGATGACATCAAGGCCAGTACCAAGCTCACTTTGGTTCAGATAGTGACATTTAACTTGCTCTTTCAATTTGAGGAATGCCTCCTGAATTTCGATATTAGGAAGCTGATAAATCTTCGTAAGCTGGTTAATGCACACATCTGGCATGTCATGCTTTCTTGCAACATGAGCAAACCTGTTAATAACCCAAGCAATTTCATGAAAGCCCCTATATGCATAAGAGTTTGCATTGCCATCGGAATTACTTTGTTGCAAGATAGGGATGAATGGCATGTAAACCTTGTTGATGACTTGGAAAGCGTGTTGTCTCCATGTGACGAGGTCATTCCAAATGTTGATATCATCCCACACATTAGGAAGTCTTTCTCTCCAGACTTGCAACACCCTTTTGAGTTCTTGTGACTTCACATCCAAGTTCTGAGCATTCGTGGAAACCAAACTGGAATATACCTGGCTCGCTTCCATGAATTCGACGTACTGTTGAAAAGTATGAAGCAAGGGAATATGCGCATCACCAAACTTATGTGGCAAACCGTGCCATTTCTTCAAAGCCAATTGAAGCCCTTCGTCGCACAACCTTGAAAGTTCTTGAAGTGTCTCCTTTTCTTGCCCATAGCCTTGTAAACAAAGGAATGTCTCGAAAACTTGACGACGGGGCGTAGGTACATCCATTACACTCTTCACAGTTTGTTCAAGAGTATCTCTATCTGCATTCCAGTCAGCCACTCTCCATCCACACTCGAGGAGAAGGTCGGAGAATCCCTCGTGTTTTGCAAGTTCGGTGAGAATGTCCCATTGTTGTAATTTTTCAGCACACAAAATCCAATGGTCCTCCCAAAGAGAATACTCTGACTGACCATATGGTAAAGCGCCACTTCTTGCTTTAATCTGGGCGGCTTCGTATAGTTGTTGGGCTTTGTCCCATAACCCGATCTGCTCATAAGATAAAGCTGAAATCGTTTCCGAATATTTGGCACGTCTTCTCCAAAGCCCATAGAACATATCATCTTCTTTCAAAGTCGCATAAAGCTTACAAAGTGCATCCTGTGTTACTTCGCGAACTTCCGGATTACCGCTGATGGACAATGTGTCAATATTTTCGAGAATGTGAAGACCTTGAGACCAGGAGTCAAAATTACTTGCGAGACACTCGACTGCAAAAGGTGGTAGTTGAAGTTCCTCGCATTGAGAGATACCTTCCAACAAAGACTGTATGATATTTGGCCTCAGATCAGCCTGTCTTGTATGGTAATCTTTCGACAACAAAATCACCAAAAATCTGGTAAAGTCAAGATGTTCAGATCTCGGAATGGATCTGAAAGCGATTGGAAACAATTTGGACCAAACTCGGTGAACCGTTTCGTTACTTTGGTAGAATATGTCGATCAATGGTTCCAAAACCTCACCAGCGGACACATAAGACGTTTCTTCCAAAAACTTGTTGTGTTGGTTCAAAAATTGGTCTAAGTCTGATCTGACCGAATCCACTTCGATCTCCTTTGCCTCATATGGAAAAGCTGTCAAAGGTGAGAGCTTAAAGTTATCTGGAACAAGTTCAATACTCTCTTGGAAGTCAAAAGATCCAAAAAGCAACTGCAATGCCTGATTTAACCAAGAGTAGTCTGCCAAGTATTCCCAATTTTGTTCCCTTATAACATAGTAAAGACGTTTGCTGATGTCCTTCTCCAAGCTATTGCTCAAGATTGACATGAGCTTACGGCGAATTGAAACCTCTGAAGATCTCGTCCCAACCAAAAATGGCTGCTCCATTCTCACGGTCAATTCAGTGCAGCTGAATGTTTCATCTTCAAAAATATCAACAATTATTTGATAAAACTCTTTCGATAAGGTTGGCTCACCACGAATCTCGAAAATCATCATCTTTCCCAAAATTGCCGCTTTTTCCTTTGTTGTAGGGAACAAATCAGTTCGTGAAAATACCCACGACTTGACAATTCGAATGATCTTTTCTAACGTATCTTTATCTAAAGACCTTTCAATTAATTGAGCAAGTAGAGACAAAAAGATACGTCTTTGATCCCCGAGACTCAGAATTCTCATAGAGCACAAATTCAAAATCTTTTCCAATAATTTCGTTGTCATCTTTGCCTCATCACCCGAGGAACTAGGATCTTTCGATGACTGCGCTCCTTGATGGGTGATAGCAATATGGTCCTTGCATAATTTATTGAACGTCCTCATTAACATCGGAATCAATGGATCAAGTGTTGCAGGTTTGTAATTGGCCAATGTCCAGGACAATGTAACTCCAGCAGCCAAGGAAGTGGTGTCACCAAGATTTTCTGATACAGTGGTAGTTAGCAAATTCACAAATGACTTTGATTCCGAATCCTCATCATCCAACACGTCGGCATCCTTTTGAGTGTTAATGGCCTGGAGAATTATGCGCAAAATCCTTTGAAGGACTTCCTGAATGTCATGATTCTCGGACTTCACGCATTTCTCCAACAACTTGTGAAGATATTCCAAGTTCGTGATAATCCATTCAGGAGTTTTCCACTCGAGGACAACACCCAACACTTCCAAGGCATTCAAGCAATATCCTAAATGGCTTGACGAGTTCAAGTCGTTTGAAAATAAGAACTTTTCGAAAAAAGTTATTTTGACAGACACGTCAGGCCAATGATCAGGACTCAAGAGGTCGTTCAAAATACCCAAGGCTTTTTGGCCCAATTCACTTTCAGATGCACGTTGAGGACTGATACAAACGTAACGAACCAAAAAGGTAACACAGGCTTCCTTTTGTCCAAATGGAATCATGTAGCCATCTGATGTTGTGAAATCATCTTCATAATCGATCTCTGAACTCTCGATAAGCCTTTGACTATTGTCTCCATTTTCACTTTTGATTGCCTTTGCTTTATTCTCCCAGCTAAGGATGAGCTCCGCCAAATCGATCGCAAGAACTTGGTTTTCCAAAGCCGTATTGGCCAAAATCGTCAACTTACCCATGGCAGTAATTATGTTCGAGATAAAATGCTCTCTTGCAACATAAAATTGATCGGGGTGTTGATTGATGAATTGGTACACATTTAACACCTGTGTGACGTTAAACCCATCCTCTGAAAGCACCCTTCTAGGCCATTTCAACCAGCTATTCGGAGATTCGCCATTAACGAGCCTCAAGGACATGACGGGTGCAAGTATGTCAAGTGCTTGTCTCACCAAGTGTCTGGAGTCATTTTGATGAGTTCTAAGAAGGGCAACAAAAACTTGGGTAGCAACTTGTGGCGGAGTTTCATAAGCAGCGATGAAATAGGAAGTAGTGACATAGGCAACTTGTTTTGTGATGTTGTCTTCCAACTTAATGTAGTTCCAGCTGAACTTGATTATGTCCTTCCTGTGACTTGTAAGCTGCTTAGAGGACCACTTGAGAAGCATTGCTGTGCTTTCAAGGAGGGCAAAACGGTAGGAATCTATCTTACCGGATGTCCTATCCGTAATAATATCATTTGTTGACTTCCAAATATTATCAGAAAACTTCTCTAGCCAATCCGTACGTTTTTCGAACAAAGCATC
This sequence comes from Metschnikowia lachancei, assembly GCA_030572615.1. Taxonomy (NCBI): domain Eukaryota; kingdom Fungi; phylum Ascomycota; class Pichiomycetes; order Serinales; family Metschnikowiaceae; genus Metschnikowia; species Metschnikowia lachancei. Next base: position 7,195 of record JAJMAK010000243.1, on the reverse strand, counting down.
AGCATTGCCAAATTTGTCAACCTCGTGTAAGTAAATACAGTCGAAAACCTTCTTCAAGAAAAATGACTTGGCTTTTAATTGTGTATCCTCGGCAATAAACTCAACACACGTGTTCAAGTAATCCAACTTCAAATCCATGTCTTGTGATAAAACAACATCTTCAAAAAGGAAATTCTCAATGTCCACACTCACTTTTAAGTCAAGCTCACAAATGGTGTTCACAACCTTAAAAAGCAACAGTTTGTTATCAGGTGTCTTCTTCGCATAGCTCACGCATATAGTCAGAAGTTTTGCAATTGCCTGCTCTGCTTGTAAATGCGCGCTGGAGATCAACGGTAAGCGTGATTTAATGCCTACCACGGTTTTGACAAGATCTGACAAAGATTCGAGTAAAGGAGCTTGCTTGTTGAACCATTCAACATCATGTACAGCAATCGCACCTACCAAGTCAACTGTGTTTGCGAACTTGGTAATTTTTATTTCATCTGCAGATTCATTCCTCAAGTCTTCCAAAATATGTGCCATTTTTGATTTAGAAACCTCACGAATACGAGGACCATCATCAGCACCAGCAAAATACGCCAACATATTTCCTAACTTTCGGTTCTTGAAATTTGCAACATAGTATTCCAAGCAATTCTCAGCGAACCTGTTGAGAAACTTAAGAACAGGCAATCTAAATGGGGAGTTTTCATGACGATCTAAATGCCCTTCTAAGTATTGCAATGTGTTGATAATCTCTTCCATGAAGGTGTATGCTTTCGCAGGCAACAAGTGAAAGATATTGAGAATGGCCATTACTATCTGGACTGTGTGGTTATTCTCCAAGTCTTGGCCCGCAATCAGTCGAAGTGTATTGATCTGTGCCCACGCCATGAGATGATCAAGTAATTTGCGCCCAATCTCCACTCGAAAGTAAGAAATCAATAACTCCAAGAGCCTGGCAAGTGCCTCGAGACCCGACACAGTTAACTTTTTATGATCTGACAAATTCATGAGCATGGGTCGAAGCCCGTTTTGCAATAACTCTTTTGGAAGCTTTGCACTTTCATCCAAGCTGGACTTCAAGCCAAGATGAGCAGCATTGATAATCTCGGTAGACTTGTTGCAAAGAGCTTTGAAGAATACTCCAAGAATTCTGATTCTCGCTTCAGATAATGGTCCGAGAGAGAATCCCGGTTTTGTAAGTGCTAAAGAAAGTAATCTTATACACACAACCCTAAGCTCAATCAATTGCTTCGAGGTTCTGTGTTCGTAAAGACGGTGAACATTCGCTAAAGATTCATCTTCTGCATCCACCAATGCTAAAGCTTCAAGTAAAAGTCTGTTCAACTCATCATTAAAGGTAAGAAAAGTATCTTCCAACCCCAAGCAGTAGGTGATTGCGTCAATGTTACCTATCTGCATGGGGAAAGGCAAGGCCCTCAATGGTTTACCAAAAATTGGCGTAAGAAGAAGATGTTTCGATGGGCCCATGATAGTAGCAACTGAAACTTTGGTCGTCTCAGATAATACCTTCAAGGCCTTTTGAGAAACCTCCCTCACAATCGGCACCGCGCTCGCTAAGTCATAAACTAATGCACCAACCAAAGTTTGGAATGGCTTTTCGAGCATCGTTTCCTTCGAAACACCTGTGTTGCATTCCTTTAAAATATCCAAGACCAATTTCTGCGCCAACCCACGTACCTCAAGTGGGGCAGTATCTGGAGTGTCTCGCAAAATGAAGAAAATGGACCTCACAAGTTCGAACTGACGCTTGAAAAACCAAGTAGGAGGAATCTGCAAGTCTTCAAACATAGTTTTAAGACCGAGCACCCCGCCAAGTTTAGTATGGTAATATTCACTGTAGCAACAATGCGTGAACTTATAGAACATAGTGCGGAATGAGGGAGAGTATAAAGCATCCGAATCTGAGCCAAACAATATAACCGTTGTTTTGTAAAGATTTTTGATCGTCTCAATTCCTTTTGCTCTCACTCTTTTATCCCAAAAGCTTAAAGCATAGTTGATGGCATTGAAAAAGACTGTTTCACTAATGTATGCATGTCCCTCTTGGTCATTAACAGAGAAAGGTCTGTCCTTTTTGATTTTGTAGATCGATGAAGTTCCCAAATGAATCAATGTAAAATGATTGGTGATATTGTCGATTAATTTACTTGCCTCATTCGCGATCTCAGGAATAGAAACAGAGAAGAAAAGAATCTCCAACAATTTGGCAAACAACTCTTGTTGGCGACTAAGTTTGGCTGTATCTTTAATATCAGAAGGTTCCAACTCGGGAAACTCTTTCAAATCTTCCGACTTAAGCAATTGAACCTGGTCTTGAACAAAGGCCCCAAAATCTTGAGGAATTGGATTCGTGTCAACGAAAAGCTTCAAAATACTTGACAAATATTTGTAAGCACTTATTCTGTAATGGACCTTCAGTCTGGGATCTTCGATCAAGTCAATTGCAGACTCGATTCCAGGAGTAATAGAAAGAGGAACTTTATCTTCGAATCCATGAATCGTGAAAAGCGAAGAGATATCCTGATCTAGCTTTGACTGAGGCTTCAAGGTATTGCAAGGCTTCAAATGCTTGTGATTTCTTCCACCAAGTTTTCCAAGAATACGTATCGCAGTGTGAGAGTGTTGATGATGATAAGGTACTGGTTCCAAATGTTTCCATAATGCAGCCATAATCTCATCGATTACCGGGGCGATCATTGGGTCGAAGTATTCAGCAGTTAAATTGTCAACGCACAATTCAAAGGTTCTCAAACCCTGACTGACGAGTTCTTGTGAGCCGTTGAGAGCATACACTAATGGCGTTGTCAAATAGTTCAAGTGTGGCACTAATACGGACAAACGCACTGGGACTGTCAAGCACAATTCAACATATATGTCACGCTCATAGGGCCGTTTAGAGTTGGCGATGAGTTTGTTGAGATTTTCTAAAAGGACGGGTAAAATTGGCATGATTTCCTTGTACAAATTTTCAAACCGACCGCCACTTATACTTCTGAACAATGTCCTGACCAAGTATGAATAGAGAATTGGCTCTTCGGCTTTTGTGGAAAGCCTTAAAGACTCCAATATCAAGTGGTTCAAGTGGGGAAGAATAACACTTTCATTTGCAGTAGGAAAAAGGTTCACCGACATAAAGCAAAGTTTGAACAACCTTATGAGGATATTTGACTTTATGAGATCTGCTTTGTCGAGCTGGTCTAATTTACCCCTAAGGAAGGACATCAAAATTCCCGAGAAATTAGCAGATGTCATTTCGCTGGCCAAGAAGAATTGGGGCAAGTGTAAGAGTGCGGCATTATCAAGCATTGAATCAAACATGAAAGGAAGTTCGTCGCTGACGATTTCGTTGAACGAGGCAGGATCAATGTGAATAAAAATAGTCGCGAAAATTTCCATGAGATCCTTTTCTTCCTTGGAAGACGTTATTGGAAGATTTGGTCCACCAGTGGAGAAATCAAAGGCCTTTGCTTGAGCCACTTGTTTAGGTTTAGAGACAGAGAAAAACCTCAAGCAGCTAATTCCGCCACGGAAAAAACTCTTCAAGATCTTGATTTCTTCTAGAGAAGTCAATTTTGCCGAGTCATTCCACTTATCGTAATTGACAACTTGGCCCTGGACATTTGGGTCCTGTACTGGCTGCGGTGGCACGGGTGGGTTGCAATTCTTGAGACCAAAGACAACGGACTTGAGGAATGTCATCAACGTGCGGAATAGATATCTTGCATCTTTAAGGAGGTCCGAGTTCGCGGAATGCGATGACACTGAAATTGGAGAAAGATCTTCAATGCTGAAAATGTCTTCGACATTCATTGGATCGATTGCGTTCCCTGATGGGGGACTTTCGGAATCAATATCCATTTTGTCGCCAGAAGACGCCTGGACTGCACTTTCCTGTGTCTCAAGCTCGTCTGTTTTTTCCATTTCAATTCCATTATCGCTTAAGTTATCTGCCTCTATGCTTATGGGATCATTGATCTTCGAGCTATAACGCTTAATTGCAAGTTTCACTTCAGCCTCTTTGACCTTCATCTGGTCTTCGTACTGCTTATGTTTCTTCAAAATATAGTGAAACTTCCGGTTGAGGCTATGAAATCTTTTGGCATAAGAGTCTATGATCATCATAAACAAATGCCTACCCTCAAGCTTATTTGGCAATTTCATGATCCGCTCGACCAAATTGAGAAGAAGTTTGGCACTCATTATTTGCACAGTCAACGCCAAAGTATCATCCTTCAAAAGGGAACAGTATATTTGGACAGTTGACCAGATTTGTTTCGGTGTGAGCTCGTTACGAACATTGTGTATAAAATCAGCGACTGTTGAGTATGCTAATGGTCTCAATGTTTCGAATGACGTCAACCCATGGCCTATAAGGATTTTCTCATCAAAAAGCAATTCAATCTTGGGAATAAATTGGGTTCTGAAAGGCGTGGATAAAATGTGACGTGTTGCGTGGAGCAATTCTTTTCTAGCGACAGATAACTCGGCCGGGCAATCTTGGAGAAGTCTCAAAATGACCTCTGGAACAATTTTAGCATTACTTGCCGATAAATTTTGACTTGCATATCCCCTGATAAAAACGTACGCGAGAAAAGAGGTTGCTTTAACTTGTCCCAAGATGAAATCCGAATATGCTTGCCTGTTGGTGATGGCAGGCAGGATTGCTGTGACTGAGTTTGATGTTTGAAGATGCTGTTCACGGAAGACTTTCTGCTGCTCAACCTGAAGCATTAAAATGTGGATAATCTTTGGCAAGAAATTGGGAAGTGAAGTCTGGACCAAAGTTTTGTATGAGGAATACAATGAAACCATCGTTATTGGACACTCGGCCAAAACCTTGAATGACTTCATCGCGTGACAAAGAGTTTTAGAGTTCTCCTTGTCCTCGGAGAAAGAAGATTCCTTGTTTTCATCGATCTCGGATTTAGGAGACTGCAGGTCTTGTTGTTGAGAAAAGACATCCACTAAAGTCTGATCCATGTTGTCGTAGACTTTGTTGATGATCTCAATGAACGAATCAACTTTCTCGGACAACAGTGACTTGTAGGCCTTGTGCAAAGTAGTGATAATCTTCATACACAAAACACCATTGTCTTCGTTCTCCGCTTGCAAGATGTCAGTCAAACAAATCAAAATGGGTTCGGAGTAAGGCTGGAATGTCTCCGTCATGATCGACCTGTGAATTATTTCAAGAATCAGGTTTCTAAGCTTGTTTTCTGGGCTACTGCTAACAAATGCAATTGGCACCAGGTTAAGCTTGTCGATGAAAATAGGAATGAGATTCTTCAAGAAGTAGGCGTACTCGGTAGCACCATTGAACGCCTCGATCATATCCAAGAGTTCCAGCAAAATGGATTGTGACTCCCTTGAATCATTTTCAGCAGTATTGATTCGGCGGACAAAGCCGTCGATCTGCTCCATATGGTTCATGTTTGGTGAAGTGTCTGCTCTGCTGATGGAAGGTAAATAAACTGTTAAATTTTAGAAGTCGCGATTGAAAAGGTGGAAATGGAGCGAGCCTCTTTCATGCTGTGTCACGTGCAAGTCACGTGATCGAGGTGGGGTCGTGAGCGCGCCTTTGCTTGCATGTGAGGGGGAGAACCCCCGTGTTGTCCTCAGAGTTGACATGTTAGATTAAAGGAAGAGGTGTGAGGGGGACTCAGCATGATTCAGCAATATATTTTTCGTTAATTTTCATCTGAGAGATTCCTGTTTTCTTTTTTTGCTTTCCATTTTAAAAAGTATCCATGTGAGGAGTAGATGAAACGCCAAAACTAACCTGCGATTTGGAAACGCGAATTAGAACAAATCAAGGGTCAAAGTTTGATTTGATTTCAAGTTTGGTTTTGTACATTTTTTTATTGAACAATGAAGCCGAAAAAGACTATGAAAGACTTATGTGAACCTGACATATTTTCGAACCGAAAGCAATTTCCTCTTCATCCATGGTTTGAAGCGTGTTTTTATAGCGTGCAAAAAATGCCCTACTTTCGTGTGCGATACCGCGAGCGTGCCTAATTTCATTTAGTTAGCCTGTCAATTATCAAACATTCCCTTAAAACTCTTTCCAATATGGATTTTTTCAAAATATGTTTTTTAGAGTATAAATAATATATATCTACGATAATTATCTAGCTTGTAATTCCCCTTGAAGTAGGGTGTATCTTTGTCCCAATCGAACTTTTGAACCTCAACACTTCTCAGCTATAGTCGTCATCTGGCGGTGATCCCTAAACACTCTGAACAGCAAAGCGAAAAATGTCAAGACTAAAAACAGAAATGCTGTCCAAGAGAGAGCTTCTGCTTTTGATCCTCGGTCTACATGTATGTAGTTCTCGGTAGCTGCCTCGACAAATGCCTGTGCACTCACGATTGCCTGGTGCTGAAGCATCGCACCTAGGCCCCATAGGAGGCTTGCGAGTAAGGCCACTGCAGCGCAGACTTTCCGCGCTACAATCTTCCCGGGCACGAAGGGCATTAATTGCCAGAGCACCACCACAATCATTAAAAGCACAAGCACAAGCGCGGTGATAAGTATATAAGGCTTGCACACCAGACTCAAAGCCGAAGAAATTGCAACCAAACTCACTTTATTGATGCTGCTATGGCTGCTACTTATGGTGGACCGTAATCCAGTGGTGTTTCCACTGGTGGTGCACACCATATCTCCCGCGGCACTCGCACACAACGTCAAATAGTTGGCTCGGATTGTGAGTCCAGCTATGCTGGTGGAGCCATTGTTAAGTGCACTTGCCTCGACACTAGTATCATTGTACCTCATTCTTATTAGGTAAATTGACAGATAGGCTGATTCGGTCGATGCTCCTCCTATGAGAAGGAATCCCAAGAGGAAAAAGGAAATAATAAGCGAAAGAAGTGAAAAGTATTTGTATAATGTTGCGACCCCAAACATGACTGGATTTATTTGGGGAAAGCACATGATGCCAGGAAAGCACATCTCTTATATATCTTTTAAACACAAGAGTTTTGTAACTGCTTTAAAAGATTGTTTCAGAAGTACTGCTTTACTGTTTTAAGTCGTGGCTTACCTGCCAGTGTCGTGACAATGGGATGAAACTTTCTAGCCAAATGGTGTTTGATGTTTCTTCTTGCGGCGTTTGCAATCTGTCGCAGTTCTGTGCGAGATTTTTGGTCCCTGAGTGCACCCAGAACGACTGATAGATTT
>JAJMAK010000242.1:0-24759 GCA_030572615.1 Metschnikowia lachancei | reverse complement strand
AAACAAAAATTTATGAACAAAAAAATACTTTCATGCATCACGTGCATCGGACTTGTGAAATATTGGCCTTGCTTCTTTTAATTCGCCACAAGTACCCAACTAGCCAGTGAATTCGCGAGAATGTGTATACTCTGCAGGACAATATATGCACCTTAATTAAAGCAATTCTGACTTTGGTCCAGCTCACCCCTGTACTAAGGGGGGATGATGAAAGATCAGCTGACCTCGCAGTTTCCCTCTGCTGCAAGAATTTATAGCGGAAGTTTAAGTGTTTTTATGCTCCAGGGATCTACCAAAACCAAAGGGCTGAATTCACGGCAAATACTAGGTCCAGACTTGATTTTCTCCAAGATTTCATATTTGGTATTACCTGCTTTATCTTGAATCTATTATCTGAGGTCAGAATTTGTGCCCTTTGTACCTTTGGGGAGACAGTCGACAATAATAAGTAGAGAGCCGTGTTAGCGTATATTTCTTGGGCGAACTAGTTTGTTTTCTAAACTAAGGCTGACGTTCCGCATGCACTATAAAATGTGTCACAGTTCATTTCATGTCCTATGGAAAAGCACCAGTAGCCCGGCGTGCAAGGGTCGTGCGGATTACCATCCTTAAACAAACTCTTCTGACGATTCCGCACGGCAGTCAAGTCTCTCGTGTTTACTTTCTAAAAAAAACATTTTTTATTTTATTTTCAAAGAACGAAAGATGTTCTCATAATGTTTCCGTGGTATAGTATTTTCATAGATAATTCGCTTTTCGATAACTCTGAACTGTCCCCCGGTGTTAAAGTAAGCGCCTTTCAAGTGCCTAATAAGTATAAGCACATTGAAGAGAATTTCATTCCCCTGAGATGCGAATATGTTTTGGAAAATACTCCAGGTTCGTGTCGTAGGTGTTTAGTATCAGCATAATACCAGACAAACTACAGTCGGATGATTAAGTGTTGTATATGCATTTCGGTGGATTTGGGGCCTGGTTGAAAAAAAAAAAGATCTGATCTTGCACACAAACCAAAAGCTGCGGAAAACCCATTGCAACGAATCACGTGCAGTGTGATAATCAATGGCCCTTTAGTCATCTAATGTTTCAATGGGAAGTTCTGGAAAATAAAATTCAAACTATCTTTATCCACCAACTCTTTCGTTTATTAGGGTATGAACTTACTTGCTTCTCTTAATTGTTCCAACGAAGTTCACCTTGTGGTGGGCGGAAACTCAAACATCGCAGCATTGAGAGTCAACTCCATCATAGCATCCGGGGCAAATCCAATTCTCGTGCACAATAGTCCGATCGAAACGTTCCCCATATCCCTTCAAGATCTTATTTCAGCAGGGAAAGTTAAATTACTACATAATGATTTCAAGCCGGAGTTTCTTACCACATTGGGCCGTGCTGAAATCGGTGGTGTCGTGGACAAGGTGTTTGTTGCCTTAAATCTCGATCAACTAGAGACAAAACGGGAAATATCCGCTTTATGTCGCCGTCTACGTATTCCTGTAAATGTCACAGACTCTCCAGATCTCTGTACATTCACTTTGCTCTCCACTTACAGCAACGGAGGCTTTCAGTTGGGTGTAACAACGTCTGGCAAAGGCTGCAAACTTGCGTCCCGAATCAAACGAGAACTTGTGTCGAAATTACCCACAAATATGGGAGAAATATGCGATCGTGTTGGCGAACTTCGCAAAAAGCTTCAAGAGCATGACATGTCTGAAATAGGCGGTGATGATGACGATGCAGTGAACACGTCCAGGTTAAATGCCTTGGTAAAGGAATTCAATATGACTGTCGAGCAGAAGGCTGCCCAAAGAGCTAGATTTCTCTCCCAAATTGTGGAATATTATCCGCTAGACAAACTTGCGCATATCACAATGGATACTCTCGCTGCAGAATACACTGCTATTCCTAGCCAAGTGCAAGAACAAGAAAATAAGAAGGGTACAATTTCCCTCGTTGGTTCGGGTCCAGGTTCCGTTTCCATGCTTACACTAGGTGCTCTCCAAGAAATACATACGGCAGATTTGATTCTAGCTGATAAACTTGTACCACAGCAGGTTTTAGACTTGATTCCACAGAAAAGAACCAAATTGTTCATTGCCAGGAAATTCCCTGGTAACGCCGAAAGAGCTCAGCAGGAGCTTCTCACCATGGGGCTTGAGGGATTACAAAGAGGCGAAAAAGTGGTCCGTCTCAAACAAGGTGACCCATACATCTTTGGTCGTGGTGGTGAAGAGTACCTTTTCTTCAGTCAACATGGTTTTGTGCCAAAAGTATTACCTGGAATCACTTCGGCCCTTGCTGCACCAGTATACTCAAACATCCCTGCAACACATCGGGAAGTTGCTGATCAAGTTCTTATTTGCACAGGTACAGGCCGCAGAGGTGCCTTGCCTAATTTGCCAGATTTTGTTGAATCAAGGACAACTGTGTTTCTAATGGCTTTACACCGGATTGTGGATTTGATCCCTCATCTAATCACAGAAAAAAAGTGGGTTGCAGATTTGCCTGTAGCTATTGTCGAGAGAGCATCTTGTCCCGACCAAAGAATCATCCGTACGACTTTGGCAAAAGCACCCGCTGCAGTAGAAGCCCTTGGATCCAGGCCACCGGGGCTTTTTGTTGCAGGATATGCATGTGGGATTCTATCGCCTCTTCTGAATGAAGACTGGGTTGTGGAAGAAGGACATTCCATGACGGAAATAACTGGAGTATTGCAAAAGCTTGCCTCGTCCCTGTAGCATTAAAACTAACTAAGCTGACATACGACCACTTATCGTATATTTAATAGAACTATTTGCATGATTGGAAACTTCTTATCCTAAAAACTCTATATCTTACCTCAGTGTTCTTTGCGTGCTTCCTCAGTCTGAGGGCTCATAAAACGCGTATCTATCCAATAATATTAATCAATTGGACGAAACATGTGCGCGATTAATAAATCAAATTACAGAAATTTAACGTCCAAAAAGAACCATTTCGGCGAAAGAAATTAAGGAAAAAAAAGTTCTTCTTCTAAAAAAGAACGCCAGATAACTTAGATGTCAAACCGGCTAAAAAATTATTCAACTCAAACTTCAGGCCAACCTGCAAAGACTTGCCTCTTATCTCGTGTTTCCATAAAACCTCGGGCCAACCATGCGCGAACGAGCAATGTGCTTAAGGTTGATACTTATCTTTATTACGTGATAACCCCACCAAAATGTTGGGCAATTGCATGAAATATAGCTCCAATACATTCAGAAATATCCTGAGATTTTCTCTGGTTAGATACTTATCCAAACAATCTTCTAAAGCTTTTGTTTTCGACATTGATGGCGTACTTCTCCGTGGACATAAGGCTATCCCACAAGCACACCAGGCACTTACGTTGTTGAACGACGAAAAAGTACCATTCATTCTTCTCACTAATGGTGGCGGAGTCTCTGAAGAGTCCCGAGTTGAATTTCTCTCCGAAAAACTCGACGTGGATATTTCCCCTTTGCAAATTGTTCAGAGTCATACGCCTATGAAAGCATGGGCACAGAGTGGAAAATACAACCGTGTTTTGGTCGTCGGTGGAGTGAATGATAAAGCCCGCCATGCTGCCCTCAATTATGGGTATAAGGATGTTATCACTCCCATGGATATTGTCCGGCAGAACCCGTCGGTGGCACCCCACCACCAATGCAGTGCACAGGATTTGGCCAAATATGCACAGGATGTGGATTTGACCAAACCAATCGATGCCATCCTTGTGTTTAATGATCCACGGGATATGGGAACAGATATCCAGATTGTCAGTGACTTACTTAACTCCCAAAAAGGTGTGGTTGGTACCTTGAGAGAACCCCCTCATGCTGCGAAAACTAAACCTGCTATTCCTATAATCTTTAGCAATAATGACTACTTGTGGGCCAACGACTATAACTTGCCCAGATTCGGACAAGGAGCGTTCCGCATGATGGTTGAGCGTCTTTACGCAGAGACAAATGAGCTTAGTCACTCTGAGATTCTTGAACTGACGATTTTAGGAAAACCATTTAAGATCCAGTATGATTATGCACATTGGGTTTTGATTGAGTGGAACAAAATCCTCCACGGTCACAAGGCCCACGGATTCATGCCTCCATTGCACGAAGAGCCCGTTGGTCTGCCCTTCAAAAAAATTTACATGGTAGGCGATAATCCTGAGTCGGACATCCATGGAGCCAACGCAAATGGCTGGGAATCGATTCTTTTACGGACAGGTGTCTACAAAGATGCGGACTGGAGCCGTACTAAGCACCGCCCCAGCGTGGGTGTATTTGACAATGTTCTAGACTCTATTGTCAAGGTGTTGGAAAAATAAATAAGAAAATTTTTAGAACCGTGGACATACTTGCATGGACACGAATACAATTTTCGCAAATTGTTCAATAGACTTATATAAACTAAAAAGAAATCAATTAAAATATCAGGGTTTTTGAAATAGCTATGAAGCTTACTTATTAGTCAGGATTTACGCATTCTGAAATGTAGAAGAAATCAATCATTTCAGGGCCTTTGATAAAGTGATTACTCAGAACAGTTCTCAAAAAATAAATTCACGTAATTATTATATATTAATGCAAGCGACAAGTAAATAAAGGTCTATAAGAAAGGGGCGTTAAGAAGGTTTAATGTTTCAATTCGGAGTCAGAAGAGTCAGCCTGTTGGGTGACGTATCTGTCAGCACCGAGCTTAGTGGAGTCAACTTCACCATGGTACTTCTCACAAATCTCTTCCAACGTCATTCTCTTGGTCTCAGGAATCAACAAAGTAGAGAAGATACCGAGCAACATGAAAAGGGCAAAGATCTCCATGACATGGGGCAAGAAACAAGAGTTCTTAGCACCGCAACCGTGGTTAATCAAAGTACCAATACATGTTTGGGCAACAATAGCACCAATCTTACCGGAAGCAGCGGACAAACCGTGGGCAGTAGATCTGTATCTGGTTGGGAAAATTTCACCAGGGATGATGAAAGTAGTGGTGTTTGGACCAAAGTTTTGGAAGAATTGAGCAAGAACGTAAAGGGCCAACTTTCCGTGGTCAGAAATCTTGTGGTAAGCGAAACCAAGAATACAGAAGATGATAGTAAGAATGATGAAACCACCGAGCTGAACTGGCTTTCTTCCAACAATGTCGATGGTTGCAGCAGAAACCCAATAACCTGGCAAAGAACCGGCACAAATCAAAATCAAGTTACCGACAGCGGTGTTGTGCAAAGATCTGTAGACATTCTTGGAAGAAGCGTAACCAATTGTCTTCAAAATGACAGCAGTGTTCAAACCCAAACCGTAGTAAGCGACATCCAAAGTGAACCACGAGAATGCGGTACCCAACAAAATCTTACCGTATCTCCATTGACCGAAATGGTGAAGGAAGTCCTTCATGGAAGCCTTAGGTGGAGCGATTTCCTCAGCAGCAATGTCCAAAGCAGCCTCAGCATCGGCAACCTTCTCCAAACCTTCATGTTGCTCAACATCCAAGGAGTAACGAGGGGACTCGGCAATGGTCAATCTGTAGTACAAAGCAATGCAGCCTGGAACACATCCCATACCGACCAAGATTCTCCACATCTGGTCACAAGCCTTGATACAAGCACCCACACACTCCTTGTTGCTGTTGGCAAACTCCAAGTCAGATCTGTAAGCAGAAACGACAATAAGAGCAACGAGACCGGCAAACAATTGACCCAAACCTTGGTTGGAGAACACAGCAGCCATGATAGCACCTCTCCACTTGGTTGTAGAAAACTCAGAGGAGATAATAGAAGACAATGGGTAGTCACCACCAATACCAATACCCATGACAACTCTGAGGGAGGCGAAGATAGCAACGAAATTAATGGCTGGAGAGTGACCAATAGTACATTGAAGGATAGTAGCAGCAATCATGATGATCAATTCCAAACCGTAAATCTTCTTACGACCAACAACGTCAGCCATGAAACCAAAACCTAATTGACCAATGACAGTTCCAACAGAGGTAGAAACCTTCATCAAGGTGTTGGTGGAGTCGGGGATAGTTCCCTTCCAGAAAACGTGGGCCAACATAGAAGTACCCAAGTTGATAGCGAAGATATCGTAGGAATCAGTCATGAAACCGACACCAGCAATCAAGATCATCTTGGCTTGGGTCCATCCGAAACCAGCATTGTCGATTTCCTCCAAAGCCAATCTTCTTCTCTCCAAAGGATCCTCAATGTGAGCAAACTTTCCAATGTAGTCCTTGAAAGCAGTCTGACCACCAGAAGTACTGACTTCTTTTGCGTGATGAATCTCAGACATTATTATAATGGTATTATTGTGAGAATGTATGAGAAGCTTGAATGCTAGAAAAAATTCTGTCGAAAAAAAATGACTTTACTGTCGGGGAATTTTCGGTTGTTATATACTCGTTATGGGTGTAATTAATTAATTTTTAATTATCATGCATGTTATTCTCAATGCATGGGGATACGATGAGCGCCTGAGAAAAAAGAAACTACATCGGGAAATCCCAGTAATTCCCACCAAACTCACCCTCGCTTTCTGCGCCAAATGGGTGCCCACGGGTACCTCATGCGTGCGAAGCCCACACTCTCCAATATTCCCTAATAATTGCCTTCACAGGCACTCGCCGTGCCCAATTTACTAAAAATGGATCCTCCAAAACATACGTAGGCTAGCGTTATGAAGGGCCAAGCGGCTACTGTCAATGTCAAAGTCAACCATACATTTAGCCCAGAAATTCTCTTTGCCAGGGTTCTTTTTTTTTTCTGGGCTCGCCGACAACAAAAAAAAAAATCTTGGTGTAGTCATTGTTTACGGGGAATGGTAATGGTAGTGTGACAAATTACCATAAATTAGTGTCTGATGCGTCTGCCACGTGGGTGCAAAATTCGCAGGTGCATCCCGCGTGCAGGCTCGCGCGATCCAACAATAGAAACACCAGCGAATGACCCACGTGCGCCCTCGCCGCAGAATTCCACGTGCCACCAGACATGACCATGGCCAACTGAAATTTTGCGCTTTGCCTTATGCGTTTTGCCTAACGCGGTTTTTTTTTTTTTTGCGTTTTACCGTAGGCATGTTGGAAGAAATTGGACTAATAAATCAGCCGTGTCATGTAACCGACAACGTTCTGTTTCTATATGCCAAATAACCCGGGAAAACTTTCTATGGTTTATTGTTACGTAACAGTTACTGTTTCACTTAAACTTTAATATCATTCTGCATACTTTAATTGAAGGAAGAATGGCTGTCGTTTTTGCCAGCAAAACTGATTCTATCGGAGAGGTCCACACATAGGCTAAAACCATTCTAGTAATCACCTCTAATTAGCAGTTAGCCGTTCCCTTTCGGAAAGAAGAAATTTCTCCCTGAGCAGCGCGAGCTCTCTTTCTTGTGCTTTAATTTTCAAATCTTTCTCGCTGTTTTCTTGAAAGAGGTACTCAATCTTTCCCTTGTACTGACCAATCATATTTTGATAATTGAAATTCTCATCGTTGTATCGCTTCAATTGCAGGTTTTTGCTCTCTTTCTCGTATTCAAGAGTGGAGATCTTTTTGCGGAGAACTTGCTCTCTCAGATCACCGTCTGAAATTTGATGCTTCAAAAGGTCAATTTCATCGTTGAGTCGCGTCACATTGCTCTCCAAATATCTAAGTTGCTCATTTGAGTAGAGCTTGGACTCCAAGTCGCCAACCTTGCGTCTCAATTCGGAGTTGACTGTCTTCAAACTTTCGTTTTCTTGAACAGTGACTAGATTTTCAGTCCGGGCCTCTTTATACCTTCCGTCACTATTGTCCCATCTGCCCCTGAGATCTTCCAATTCAAGTTTGTTTCGCTTCTTTTCTTCTTCCAAATTCTCAACATGGTCTTGAAGTATCTTAAGGCTTTGGTTTGCGTTATTGAGCTTATCGGAAAGACTCGAGATTTCACTTTCTAGGTCTTGTTTTTCTTGCTCGAGATTATGGTTGAAGGCATTGAGTGCCTCTAGTTGGCGGCCATTTTCTTCAACGATACCTCTAAGCGACTCGATTTGTTTCGTGCTCTGATCAATCTTCCTTTCATGAACTTGCTTCTCATTTTGAAGCTGCAAAACTCTACTTTTAAGAGTTTCATTCAGTTGAATCAATTGTTCATTCTCTTCATTGACCTCTTTGTTTTCGGCAAGAACTTCCTCTTTCACTCTCAAAAGCTCTTCATTATCGATGTTGAGTCGTTTGTTCTCTTTGATAATTTCAGTTTCCTTCTCGAGTTTAAATTTGATGTCATCTCGTAACGACTTGATCTCCTCCTTATGCTGCTCGATGGTATTCTTCCGGTCACCATAGACATCATTCAAATAATTGATTTTCTCCTGAAAAGTTTTAACTTGACCTTGCAATCTCTCTGCTTTGTTACCTGCATCTTTAAGCTTCTTTTCCACCTCGTTATTGTCCTGTCTCAACTTCTTGATGATTTTCTCACTTGCTCTCATCTCCTCTTTTATGAGTTTCAACTCAGTAGTTTTTTCCTCGAGTTCCTGACGTGCCAAATCTTCGTGTCTCTTGCTGATCGTCACAGCTGATTCAGCAAGTTCGAGCTTTTCAAAGTACTCTTCACTTCTATCCTTATACTTATCAAGCGACCGTTGGATCTCTTTGTTTTTCTCCGTGATGGCGTTGTTCGCGATCTTCATCTTAGCCAACTGCTCTTCATAATCACGAACCGAGAACTTTATATTGCTTCTCTTGATTTCATATAGTTCATCCTCGCTCTCTCTTAGCAAAGACTTCAATCGCAATATTTCACTCTTTGATTTGCTCAACTCGTCCCTTGTGGATTTCAAAGTACCATTGATATCATTATATACCCTCGCAAAATCCGTTGAATTTTGAGGATTAATGGATCCCAAGCTGTTGCTTCTAGACATCGCATGTTTGCCAATATCGGTTGAAAGATCCAGAGAATCGCTTATTATCGACACAATCTTCTGCTCTAGCTCTTCTACTCGGTTTTGGGATTCCTTGAATTTGGCTTCGTAGTCAGTGAAAGTGTTGATACCTCTTGTTGCTTGGAATCTGTTAAGCTTCTTTTGAAGTTCAATGGCGTAATTTTCTGCGCGTAAAGCATTTCCCTCTTCTTGCTTCAATTGAATCTTCAATTCTTTGACTTCCTCTGCCAACCTAGAGTCATTTATTTGACTCAATCGCATATCATCGCCACTAGCAAGAGACCTGCGTGCCTCACTCCTCTTCAGAGGGCTTTCAAAGCTATCGCTCACCTTTTGTCTGAGCATACGAACCTCTTCTGAAAGCTTCTGGTTCTCGAACCTCTCATTTCGGATGATGGCACTTTGCTCGTTTAACTTAGCTTTGATGTTAATATACTCATTGGTGATGTTTGCGTCCATCTTTGGGCTTCTTTGAGGGATATTTTCTTTGTCTTGGACCTTCGATTCAAGCGCTTCTACCTGATCCCGAAGAGAACTTATCTGGTCAGAATACTCTGCATTGGTTCTGGTGAGGTAAAAAACATCGTTCTTCATCTTTTCATAACCTGCGAGCGATGACTCGTGACGTTCAAGGTGTTGGGTAAGGGACTCCTTCGTCGAATTGAGTTCAGAGAGTAGCTCGGTATTTTTTTGCTTTTCATCACTCAAGGTTTCCTTCAACTCCTCATGAACCTTTAACTTTTGCGTAAGATCAAGGAGCTTCTGTTCCAAACTCTCTTTGGATTGAAGTTCAGCCTTTAATTTCTCACGTACGCCGCAAATATCTGTCTGCAAATTGGCTACCCTGTCAGAGGCTGTTTTCAATTCTTCTTTGATGTCATCAATATCCTTTTGTTTATGCTTCAGGAGCCTCTCGCTATCCTCCTTAAACTGTTTTTCTTGAGTCGCAAGAGAATCTTCAACACGTGATTTTTCGGTCGTAAGTCGATTAATTTCAGTCTGAAGCAGTAGTTTTTCATCCTCCAAAGTTTTGACTCTTGTAGAAATGCTCAGTTTTTGTTCCAGAATAGTTCTTGACAATACTTCCTTTTCAGTTGAGGAACTTTGAAGAAGTGTTTCGAGCTCAGTAATTCTGGATTCATGATTGCTGATGACAGAACGAGCTTTTTGGATATCTTTATCCTTATCCTCGGACTCTTTGCTCTTGACCTCTAAGCTTTTCGTAACTTCGCTGTGGCTTTTACACTTTTGCTCAAGGACCTTGATCACAGACATTGCCTTCTGGTAATCGGAATCAACAGAAGCGTACTCCTTCATCTTTTTTTCGAGATTTTTTACTACCTCAATCTGCAGATCCCTCTCTTCCTCAAGCGATTTGAGCTGTTTCTCCGTCTGTTGTATTAACTTTTGCGATTCCTCAAGCTTTGTCGAAAGTTCTACCTTGTCCTTTGCTAAAGTGGCACTCACGGCTTGAACTTCGGATAATTGCCTCAAAGTATCCTCCAACTTTAGATTCCTTGAATTCTCTTCTCTCTCAAGAACTTTCAATTTCTCCATTTTTTGGCTAGCAGACTCGGTCGCTTTAATTATCTCATCTTCAAGGACGTTGAGGCGCTCCTTGAGCGATGTGTTCTCTTCTTCCAAGGCGCATTTAGCTGTCTCTGTCTCTTTCAATTTGCCATTGATTTGCTTCAAGCTTTCATTCATCGCCCTGGTATCCAAAACCTTGACTGAGTCTTCTAACAATGGCTTCAATCTGACAAAAAGCTTTAGCCATGGGCTCTCTGAATTATTGACAAGCTCGTCGATTTTTTGAAAGTTCCTTGCCACAACTTGAGATGCTTGGATGACAGCTATTTGTCTTTTGATTTTTATACGGGCAAGCTGACCACGTGTAATACTTTGAAAGCTTGTGAGGTGACGCTTGATACTTGAGTCACGAAGCTCTTCGAGCTGACCCAAAATTCCGTTCTTGAAAAACAATTTTGTGATACCGATTTTAAATGACTCCGCTTTCAATTCAATGTGCTTAAGTATAAGCTCGCAGTTCGTTTTAAAGTTTTTGGTGAAGACATCATCGCTGTTAAGAATGGAATACCTGCTAAAGAATTCTTCGAAAGTCATCTTATTAGGATAACCGGCTCTGGCTATTCTGATTCCCTCCAAAACACCATTGCACCTAAGTTGATGAAGCACCAATTCCTTGTCAAACTTATTCGATTTCTTACTCAAGTTCGGCAAAATGCATCTGACAAAGTGTGGTTCTGTGCTTCCAAGCTGATGCATAAGATTCGAGAGCTGTTCCTTGTGCTTTTGCGTGACAGTCTTTAGTTTAGCAGACTTCCCGTTTTTTTTCATAGGATTATCTATCTCTGTCGTGCACGCAAATAGATTTCTTATGAAGGGATCGCTAGACTCGGGCATAAGGTTCAAGACATTCTCACTTACTGGATCTTTATTTTTCTGGAGCCAGTCCTCGATATTGTATTCCACTAAGCCGGCATAATGGTCTATAATGAAACCTGACCTAACCTTGTTCGGTCTGAATTGTTTGGTTTCGCCATTACCCCATGTTTGAAGCAATTTATCCATAAATGTCTCTTCTGAAGCCTTCGGCAATATACATTGCTCATTGAGAATTTCAAGGATTCCCATGGGTTGTTTGGTCTCGATTAAATCAATCGTTGGCTGGAGATCCTGACCAAAGTCAATGTATTCCCACTGGATGTCTTCACGAAGATACTCACTTTGCTCAAGAATAAACGAATGGTGGTTGAAAAATTGCTGCAATTTTTCGTTGGTGTAATTGATACAAAGCTGTTCAAATGAGTTTATCTCGAAAATTTCAAACCCAGCGATGTCTAAAACACCGATGAAATGATCCATTGAAACATCATCGGCCATTAAGGAGGCATCTATGCGAGTGATGATGAATTGGAACAATTTCTCGTACAAGTGTTTAGCAAACGCGTCAATGGTACTCTTCACCTCAGATGCCTTCTGCAGTTTGTGCATGAACTCCCTTCCTGCTTTTACTTTTGGTTTCAAGAGGTTTTTAGAAAGATCCTCTTCACTCACCCCAAGCAAACCGGCAATGACGTCAATGTTGGTACCTTTGGCAAAGCTTGCCTGTTCAGACTTCCACGACAAGAAGTCTACGTTTCCCAAGTGCAAAATAATAGCTAACCCAGCAAAGATGTTCTGCACTTCTGACTCAGAGAATCCCATGACGCGAAATGATTCCTTCAAGTGGCGAAACTCTTTCGCGTCGTCAACTTGTGGGATTGTGCCAGCAGATGAGCTTAAATATCTGTACTTGGAGTAATCATTCAGAAGTGAATACTTCGATTTCAATTCTTCTTCTGTCTCCCCTTGAAGCAACTGGTAAAACACGTGGTAATTTCTTTCTGCTTTCAGCTGGTGAGATACTCGGGATTTTTCGAGCAAATAGTAGTCGATAGTAGCTCCACTAATGAGGCCCTTTGAGTCGAAATAAATCTTGATAAACTTACCAAACCGCGAAGAGTTATTGTTTTTGATGGTTTTTGCATTTCCGAAACTTTCCAAGATCGGATTTGCACGTAAAATCTTCTCGTGTATATCGTCTTTTTCTTCAAAAGAAGACATGCTTTCGGACAGCGTGGAAATCAGGGAGAGGTACTGAATAATCTTTTTCGTATTTTCGGTCTTTCCGGCACCACTTTCACCCGTCACCAAAATAGACTGATCCTTACCGTTTGCAACTAGATTTCTATGTGAGTTCTCTGCAATAGAAAAAATGTGCGGAGGCAATTTTTCATCACTGTTGGGAACCAGTCCATGAAAGTTTTTGAGCACCAGGTTCTCATAGATAGGTAGTCTCTTGTATGGGTTAATAGCTACCAAGAAAAGACCCAGGTATGTATAGATCAAGTCATCGTTATACCGAAGAAACAAGTTGTATATCACCGATGGTTCATTTAAATGTGTGAGCTCGGCCATATCCTCACATTTATTGAATTTTGCCGGGTTACAGCTTTCCACCAGCTTTTGTTCCATCTCTCTGATTTCCTCTTGGACTCCATTCTTGATCGATACTCGGATAACTCCGTTCGCTAAGTAGTCTGTGATCGAGCCCCGAACAAAAAGCTCGTTTTTATCGGGGACCCAAACACAATTTTTGGAAGTCAAGTCGTCGTCTTCCATGAATGAGGTTTTGGGCTATGAAAAATGGCTTGGGAAAAATTTCTGGTAGTTAACGATGGTATTAACAGATGTACTCTTTGTATGGAAACTTTCGTTTTTGTTTCTCAACTGTTTCTCAACCACCATATGGAACGCTGGTCTATCACGTGATCGTATCGTTTGAAACCGGTTATATTTTTTTGTGCGGGTTTTGCGTCGGGTATGTTTTGATTTCGCAAGGTTCATATGCAGACACGTGTGCGATACCGAGACGTGTTCTGATAGTAACTTGTCGGGGCTTAAAGTAACATAGTTTCCCGGGAACGGACCTGAAATATCGCAGTTGTTCCTTGGAAGAATCAGGTGTATGGGATCTTTGGAGTGATTCTGTAGTATAATGAATTGAGTCTCAAGCCAATCTCCAGCACACCTCCAATCAATATCAATTAGCCTACGCGACGGCTAACTTCGCACCTAGCTCCTACCCGACTATTCACTCATTGAAATGTATGATCACTAAAATGCATTTGTTTTACGCGTAACTATTTCTAAGGATATTCTATTTATAGTCTTCCAGGGAGTATTTGAATCTCCATAGCAAAAGAGCTTACCCTGAAAGCCTCAAACCAAAGACAAGAGATGTAGCACTCAGGCTTTCATGATGACCTTCTATTCGGTCAAAAAAAAAAAATATGAAGCTATCCAAATAGCTTTTTTTCAAGTAACCATATCTCTCATACTCTCACCTTTGATGCGATAGGCAGATTCCAGCTAGGATCGTTATCTGGGACTGGAGAATATGCAGTGAAAGCGGTCGAATTGGACTGGATTGAATGCGTTGGGTATACAGATGAGTCACGATGAGAGAATATCAGTGACTGAGAAGCCAGTGGGGGTGTTAATGGTAAAATGTCTGGTATTGGAGAATTCCTGCCTCTTTTTCCTTCCGAAAAGCTGAGCTGCAAAAGTATGTCCACAGCACCACTTAACTCGAGCGAAAGTGGATCCATTGTGTTTTCAGACATCACAGATTGCCCTTGCTCTTGTATTATCAGCATGGTGATGTTGTGTCTATTGGAAAAATTGTGGATGACCGGTATCACACCAAGATCTTCGAATTTTCGCTGGATGACCTCGGAGAGTTCGGTTGTGTGCATGATCATTACCACGGCTATTCTTCTAATCATATTCAATGCGTGTACATCAAATCCCAGTAGAAATGGGCCGTAGACACTAGGAACTTCATTCTCATCTTCTGGGTCTGCCAGCAGACGAACCAGGTTGCGATACTCTTGGGGAACATTATTCATAAGATCACTCAAATGTGAGGCAGCAGTAGAAACTCCCAACATAGAGCATGCTAATAGATTGGCTGTGACAGCAACTAAAGATGTAGGCACTGTTAAAAAGAATCTGTCATATAAGGAGAGCTCACAAAAGAACCGGCCCACTGCAGTGACTGCCGAAACCTTCAGTGTCATAGAGTCGGTAGTGGTATTGGTTGGGCGATTGTATTTGCAAGGAGTGACATTTGAGGAAACTCCAGCCTCGGAAATGGCTAACTGGAGACACTCCTCAAGCAGAGGATGGCTCAACAGCCACTCGAGGGTTGAGAGAATATGCATTTCCATTTGCACAAACATTTCTTCGTCATAGGCTTGACGGCACATTATAGCCAACTCTCTTAGAGTGGGGACTCTCAGTTTCTTGTCTTCGTATTTCCCAGCAATCCATAGAGCAGTACAACCAACAAGCTGGTAGTGACGTTTGAATACAATTCTCTTGGCGCAATAGCGATCGATAATATTGACGCAAAGAAACAAAGTTGTGGGTTGTAAACGGAACAGGGAATGGAGCTCTATCAAGAAATCCAAGAGATAAGGACGCATATACCACTGAACTTCTGGTTGTATGTCAATCATTTGGGGATTGACTCCCAGTTGTGACTCCAAAACAGACAACCATTGTTTGATGTCCTTGGTGTACTCGGATGTGAGCTTCTTATTTGCCTGAGATTCTAGTACTTCAAGTACATAAGGATAATTCCTGGGTTTAGGTTGTGGAGGTCCAAACTGCCGAATTGACATTCTTGTTCGTTATTGTTGTCTTGATGTTGATGTGAAAGGTGTCAACAATGTATAAGTCAGGGATGTAGATGGCAAGCAAACAATAATCCAAAGCAAGGGCCCTATCAAAAAAAGTTGATGATGATAACCTTAGGGGTCAGTCGTATTCGTATGTTTGCGGAGAATGGGATGTCAGAATTGCAGCCAAAAAAAGAAATCCAGAAATGCCAAAAAGAAAGAAAAAAGAGTAGTCGTTTCAATTTTCCCTTATTTGTTTTGTTTGATTTCGCCAATAGTGGTTTTTCCTTGTTGTAAACAGGCGATGAGAAGACTCCGTTAGAAAATGGGGTCTTTCAGAATGAATGTCAAGAATGTGGTAAAAGAAAGAAACACAAGTTGGGCTGTGGGTGTAAGAGGTCAAAAGAATGTATTTACTCTGTTGGAAAGAGTAGCTAAATCAAATATGGCGTTTGAGGCTAGCGTTATGAACAAACTCAAGGGTTGTATAAAATGCGAAGGGTATGAAGAAAAGGAAAGAGCCAACCAATAACCTATTTCAGTCTTTTCTCCAAAACCAGTGCTGGAAGGTTGAGGCTTTTAAGGAAATCTAGTCAGAGGAGCCGCCGCGTCGCGAAAACAGAATTTGGTCGCACAACCAGGAGGACAGGAGGGTCTTTCCTGCACTTTCACGCGCGGTTCACATAACGAGACGTGAAGAGTGCGCGAACTTGTTGGTTTCGACCTGGTGCATCTCCCTCCGCGGCAGCGCGATGCTGAGCACGCGAAAGCAAGCTTCTCATGCCGACTCAGACGTGCACAGCCTCTAGGGCACCGCGTTCATCTCCATTTTTTCAGCTTAATCTATCAGTCGTCTCTAAAGACTTTTCAGTGCGATAGATTCTCACGAAGCTTTGAAGTTTCGAGACCTGTAAAATATTCAATGGTGAGAAAATGGTGCAAAATGATTTGCTCAAGGACATGATCGGAGAATTAAGAATCTTGCTTAAGATCGGTCAATAACGTCTTGCACATAACGTGTTGTGTGCTTCATTTGGCTGTTTATGGTAAGGCGTGTGTCTTTTATTTCGAGAATTACGTGAGACGCGCTTTTGCTCCATTCACAGTGGGAATCTTGAAAACGAAATGTCTCTGCCGAACCGCAACAACTTCCTGCGCTCACCTACGTAAACTTTCAGCACACATTAAACTATGATCTTAGTAGAATATATATGTGCGTGAAAAGATAAAGTTTCGCGAATATTTTTGCTTATTATGGAAGCCTCTTTGATATGACGGTAACAGTGAACTTTTATGAAGACCCCAGGCTGCCCTATGTGGCATGATAACTTTTTGACTAGCAAGCCATCCCTCATCGCAAACGCTTATGGCGCAAAAGTACACTACCATGCATGTCGCGTTGATACATGTGCTCTGTCTGAATTGTTCCGCTTTTCACTTATGCACCATGCTACGATATTCCTGTGTAAAATCTGTATTTCACAATCTTTATGTTTTGTATGGGCCGGGCAACCAAAGAATTAGTTTAAATGGGGTATAAATCGTTTTTTCTATCCATAATATTCAACCAAAAATTAGTTTGAAAAGAGGTTTAATCATAAAAATAATACGTAAGTTTTAAGTTCTGACAAGAAGATACAGTCTCTTGGTGATTAAATTTAAACTACGGTACACGGCTTTTTGTTTCAAGAAGTATTCACCATCCTTAATTTTCGTGAAACCTGAGCAGTCTTAATAATTGAACATGAAATGATAAGAAGTCATTTCTAATTAATATTAATAGTCTTAATTATCCCAGAATAAAGGAGGAAAAATGATTGGGCACAACTTGTATGATTTCGTGTGTGTATGGACAAGAAAAAAGGAGGAGAAATGCGGACAAACTCAGGTAGAACACAGTCTGACGCGTTCGGAAGCTATGCGTTCGGTACATCCTATTTTAAGACATCAAATGGACTCTGCAAATAAATAAGGGGGGTGTCCCGATGATATTTATCCTGGGACTATAACGCGGAGGGAAATAATTTCGTGGCCTATAAGTCTATAAGATCGAGGAGCTTGTCTGGTTCTGGTGATCTTGTATACATCCCGTAAGCGTCTATCTTCATTTCTTATGAAAGCTACTTAAATATTGAGACAATCATATATGATGACTAGTTTGAATACAAACAGTAGTTTCAAATAGGACCATTAAGGCCGTCTCTCAAGCCATTTCCCCCAAAGTGATTGCACTATATATTACGCGGACCTCTCAATGATTCTCCATATTCATGATCAGGCAGAATTTCATATTGCTATAGATGTCTTTTGGGTCTCGAGTGTTTTTCTACGTATTATATTTCTGGCTGAATGTATAAGCTGCCATTAAACACTATGGTATCCTCGTGTCAATTGTCAACAAAAACTCTTTTTGTGTCTCGATATTGATCATCAAATATATTTACTGCTCCATAAGTAAATTAGAAGGCTCCCTGTCCACGTCCTCCATTGGCTTGATCATCCTGGTTTTTTATGGTTTCATCAACAGAAAGCAATAAGGTCGCTGCCTCCGTAGCAGACTGAAGGGCATTGATCTTAACAAGAGAAGGCTCCCAGATGAAGCTTTCCATGTTGTTTCCAACAGATTCCTTTTGGAAATCGACACCGTACCAAGTCTCGCCTTTGGCATGAGAACTACGTAAGACGTTCAAAAGCTCAATTCCATCCAATCCAGCGTTTTCACATAGTTGACGAGGGATTACTTCCAAAGCTCTTGCAAAAGCTCCAATAATCAACTGTTGCTTTCCTGCAACAGTCTTAGAATATTCTCTCAAGTACCGTGAAATCTCCATTTCAATTGCACCACCGCCAGCTACAATCGAACTGTGCTTTACGGCTCTCTTGACAATCATAATGGCATCATGCAAAGATCTCTCAACTTCTGCAATAACTTGCTCAGCACCACCACGTAAAACTAACGTGCAAGTCTTCGCCTCGGAACACCCGCGGAACAAATTATAACGGTCACCACCAATCTGGACCTCTTCGAACTGTTTACACGTTCCCAAGTCACCAGCATCGATTTTTGTCACTGTTGATTGAACTGAGCCACCCACGGCCTTGATTACACGATCCATGTCCTCAGTGGCCACTCTACCGGCACAGAAAATGTTTCTATCGGCAAAATATTGCGTAGCCAAGTCTCCAATTGGTAGTTTTGAGAGGACAATGTCAGCACCAGCCTTGCTAATTGCATCCAATTTGTTGAAGATGATGTCCCATTCTGCGTCAACAATACCCTGATAATCATTCACCTTCTCCACGCGCACCTCAGCATTGTCCTTCTCTGCTTTGAGCTCCAACTCCACGTTCAAACACAAGATTTTAGGGTTGGTGAACTGTTTTGGTTGCTGCTCAAAACCAGCATAACTAAATGTTTTCTTGAACGCAACACCATCAACGAACAAGGAATCTTCCATAGCACCGCCAGGGACTTTCTTGATACCGATCATCGACTCATCCAAACCATCATCCAAGGACAACACTGCGTCAACTACCATTTTGGTGAAGAACTCGGAATTTCTGCTAATCAATTTAGAGGACATGGCTGTAGTGGCGCATCTCTCTAAAAGTTCTCTGAAACTGATATCATCCTTTCTCTCGGTTTCCACTTGGATTTCCTTGATTTTGGCAACAGCCAAGTCACAAGCTCTCCGCAAACCCTTAATGATCAAATGTGGCGAGA
The DNA here is from genome assembly GCA_030572615.1 of Metschnikowia lachancei. Taxonomy (NCBI): domain Eukaryota; kingdom Fungi; phylum Ascomycota; class Pichiomycetes; order Serinales; family Metschnikowiaceae; genus Metschnikowia; species Metschnikowia lachancei. Next base: position 5,865 of record JAJMAK010000242.1, on the reverse strand, counting down.
TTCCATCTTCGATAAAAGCCTTACTCTCTTTTAGGAATTCACCTGCCAAAATGGTAACCGATGTCGTACCATCACCTACTTCGGCATCTTGGGAGCGAGAAATATCCACCAACATTTTAGCAGCAGGATGAACAATATCCAAAAGTTTTAAGATTGTCGCACCATCATTGGAGATAGTGGTTCTGCCATTGGATGATTTAATCAAAATGTCAGACCCAAATGGACCCAAAGTAGGTTTGAGGGTCTCCTGAATGGCAAGACACGCGTTGATATTATTAAGAATTTGACCCTTACCCTGGGAAGCATCTGTGCCTTCTTTCAACACGACGATTGTTGGAGTTTGGTTAGCAAATGCCATTTTTGTGTCCTTGATTCGAAGTCCTTAGCTCTGAAAAGTTAGTTGATCTCGGCAAAAAAAATTAATACCGGAAGTGCGCGAATCAAGTTTCCTTTAACTGATGGGAAAGTTGAATTAATATACACATCTGGGATCATAAAATTAATAACCCTTATGTTTCTACAGCTTTGATATGTGTTACTTTATTTCTGCTTCATTTTATTTTTTGATCTTTTCAGTAACCAGAAAATGAAAGATATTCCCGGTTTCTGTTTTCAGTCAAACACCTCGTTTGTTAGCTGCTCAGTGTGTGCGCATTTATTCAGGTCAGAAAAAATACCTGGAAAATCTTCACGAATTGATCGCTTTCACATCTCACATTACCTAGCGCATCACTCCACCATGTTTGGTAGCAATAAGGCCACGCTTCGGGCAAGCAGTCAAATCCATTTTCTGAGAAATGCATCAAGAAAGGTTGCCATGGTTAACGATGTTCATCTTTCCAACCGAAGAGTGATGAAAAAGATCAAAATGGGTGCGGCGAGACCAGCCATTTTCCATCAATTTGAAACTCTCGTCGAGTTCAGCGACGGTTCCGTGATTAAAAGAAGATCACAGGCCCCAAAGGATGAAATTCGTCTTATTAGTGACCAGAAAAACAATGCGTTGTGGAATCCAAATAGGTCTGACTTGTCTAGTGGTGATCTCAGCGCGACCGGAAGAGTTGGTCTGTTCATGAAGAAATTTGCACAGTTCCAGGAAGAACCTTCTGAAGACAAAGATCTGCAGGATGATAGCTTGGTTGAGTTGTTAGGCCATAATGTTATCGAGGTTCAAAAGGGTGGTAAGTTGAGAGAGAAGAAGAAGGGCAAAAAATAGATGGGACGCTTGACGTACACTTGTAAATATTGAATATGTTTAAAACTAATCTGGAAAGATCGAGCTAAATTCTTGAATTCTGTTGGTTGCACCTACTGATAAATGAGGAGAATTACGTCTACTTTCATTATACGCCAGTAAATCACCGGCGACTTCTTAATATAACGTAATTAGAATCTCTAAGTACTTCAGTTTACCCAAAGTACTTCTCCCCAAGATAGTATTTCTCAATATCTGTGACTGGAATTCCGGCAACTTGCAACTCGGAAATACACCATCTTATTAATATCATATCATTTTCAATCTGTGCCTGTCGGAGAATGATTTCAAGGCATTCCAATCTGTTCTCATTGTCAATTACGAGAAACTTGCCAAAGTCTGATGGGACGTCATAGGACAGCAAGTTCGAAAAATCATTATCGGCCCTATTGATCTTGTAGCTCAAATTCAGGTAGATCTTTCTAGTAGCCCTGTTACTGATATGAGCCGAAAAATGCCTAAGGAGTGTCACGGTGAATAGACGGTACATCGCCTTATCATTTGTCTTTTTGTACAAATTTTTAATGGTTTTTTTCATGAATGAACTTTTAACCACGTCATAAATTTCCTCGCCGCCACCGGGTTGCCCTTTTTTGTCGGCTAGCTTTGTGTATGCCAACAAAAACTCCATCACTTTCATTGAACCCTTATAGGAAACACGAAAATCGTTTAAAAGGCACATCTCGACACATTGCTTGATTTGATGTTTTGCGAGAAGTTTGTTTATAATTACAAGAAAGTCTTCTGAGTTGAGTCCATTTTTGGTCTTGAAAATGACTTGAAGAATCTTTTCTGCCGCCTCTTCCCGGTCTTGGGAAATAAAAGACGCAAACAACAGGGATAGCGTATTTCTTTTCAAGGGGGGCTTTAAGCTCTTTGTCACATACTCGAATCTGGAACGAAAATTTTCCCGTTGCCCAAAATATGATAATGCATAATCCACAAAGTCAAAACTCGTGTACAAAGTTTTAGGAAAGTAGTTCAACAATAAGTCTCCAGTCATTTCATCATCTGGAATCTTGTCGAGAAGTGACTGAAACAAAGCGGTATTTTTTTCAGCAAATTCTGTACTGGATTTATAATTCAATTTCCATAAATCGGATGCCCTGTGGTAATTACCGTGAGATATATTCGCCGAAATCAAATCTTTTCTTGTTGTAACAAGAGCATCAGCAACGGCGTTAAGATTTCCGTGTTTCTTTGTGAATTTGTCGTGTAATAGATTGGCAAAATATGGGCTTTGATTCAATGACATATTCCGAATTGCGTCAAGTATAACCCTGGGGGAGTATTCGCGTTCATAAGAGTTCGTAATTTTGAATATTGCAAACGAATGGTAATTGTTCAACAAAGGATCGTTCACACTTAGGGCAGAGATAACCCTTTCCAATGTTTCTGTTTTGACTTCGACTGATAAATCTTTTGAGCTTATTGCAAACAGTGCACCAACTAGTGGCTCCCCCGAAGTAACAGATATTTGGGTCAAGAGATTTAGACATTCAGAAGCTACAGTACTGGCAGGACCTTCAGTACTTTTACTTGTTGCGCTATCTCCATGGGCATTGATGACTGCTTCTATCTCAATAGCAAGAAGTCGCTCATAGATATTCAACAAGCCAGATCTCTCCATAAACTTCACACCACTAGCAAATGCCCTATAATTTTGACGCACGATGCAGTCATACAACTGATCCAAATAGAAAGCTCTCATGGACCTGGATTGTATAAATCCACGACATAGTTCCAGCTCTATATGGTTTTCACGATGAAGCGAAAGTCGTAGATCTTCAAATATCTTTGAAGAACTCCCCGAGTATATCTCGTAAAGCCTTGAGCTAGTGCGTTGAAAAGACTTCTCTTCTCTGAGTGTATCAGTAATTATTGAGAGTCTCTGTTTAATGGCTCGATTAGCGACAACCTCACGCTGCGGGTAGTTTTTTGGTGAAGCGTTTAATTTTTTTGGTGAATGGCCAACTGGGTACCTAGATTGTATAAGTCGCCTCAGTGGCTTTCCCATTCCACGAGAAACTCCCGCCCTTAGTCTAATCATTCTCCAATTGTTGTGACACCGTTTCAAACTTTGGCGAAGAGATCTGTGCTCTTCTCGGGTTATTCTGCAGTACATTAGGTTCCATCATGAAGAGACCATACACCTTGTGAAAGAAAATCAATGGCTAGGATAATTTTAGTTATAAGAACAAAGTACATATCCAATCCGTGGGTTTTTCAGCTAATAAATAATATAACTGCAAATTATATATGAAGAATAAATTACCTAATTCAAAAAATATTACCTTTTTTATCCTGAATTGTGAGAACCTGTTCTCATGAAATATTGCCGTGCTCGCAATTTCACATAACGGAGCAATCGACAAGACTCAAGCCATACATAACCTTTTCCACGTGCTTTTTTATGAATGGCCAGTCTTGCCGCCTTTGGACAAACTCGTAGATCTCTTCCTGACTAAATATACCATTGAATTTTGACAAATCACTCACAATTTGACCAATCGCTCTTGCATCTTCTCCCCCTATCAAATATATTGTGCCAACCTTCTTAAGCGCCTGGAAAAGCGGGTACACCATTTTTTTGTTAGTTAGAATGTGGTGCGTAATAAAATCGTAATAGAGATTCAAGTCAAAAATCAACACCACTGCTCCATCGACCGAGATTGTACTCCGCTTCAACAGTTTGACTATCGCCTGAAAGAATCGCTCGGCCACTTCCTGTTGAAAAACTTCAACTATGGATTTATCTGCTGTCCCAACAAGTAAGTCGATGTTATCTTCCAATATCAGCACTACCTTCCGCGCTGCTGTGGTGGGTCCATCTCTGGTTGTACCATTCAGGGGATTGTAGTCGGAATCTTTCAACGTGGAGATATAAACAGATTCAATCTCTTTGAATAATACTTCAATTCCGATGTTGAGCCCATCTGCCACAAACTTATCGACCATACCTTCCAACTTCCGCTTGGATTGAAGCGATGGATTAAGAACGGAATTCTCATTCTTCACGATACTTTTATGAACCATCTCCTCTTTGTAAAAAATTTCCAACATTTGGACAATCATATCTGCCGTGTGAATCAGCTCAAAGAAAATCACCAAAGGCCCAATAGCGCTGCCATTATTGCCTGAGTCTTCAACATTCATATCCTTGGGGTTGTAATCTTTCAAGTAGCTGAGCGCTCTTTCAAATCCAGTCTTCAAATGGTCTGTTCCCAAGCATTCGAGTGCATCCATAAACTCCTCTTGTATCGTTGCATGAACTTCTAAAAGAACTGAGTTTATACTGAATTCCTGAAACTGATAAAGCCGCTCTAAAGACTGCTTCGCGCCGTTCAATATATCAAAAGCTAGCTCCGGGCTAAAAACTTTATTCATAGATTTGATATTCTCGGCTAATATCTTTGCGTCTGCTTGACCCTTCGAGTAATTAATGACGTCACCAATATTTGCACCATTATTTGAAGCATCTGCATTCCCATTAATTGCGAAAACTTTCTTGAAATTTGACAAGAAGTCATTCTTTGACTGCACTTTTACATGCTTCAAAATACTCTGAGTGGTTTCAGCTTCCCTCTCGTCAACACTTTTTTTCCATTTTTTTGTACGCTCCGAGCAAAAGTCTTTGAATGAGAGTTTCTCCTCATTGTTGTATTCGGAGACATAAGAACCATACGACACATCTATCAAGTGACGTATGAGATTCTTGTATGCTTCTCCAACATTTTCACATGGCTCAAGCTTTTCAATGAATGATTTCGTGAGGTTCTCATAAATCATTGGAATTAGATTTAAGTAAAGTCCCTTCTCCTTGGCTGATGTTGTCAATACCAAGAGCACCTCTTGAAGTTGGTTAGTTATGATTTCCTCGCTAATTTTGTACATCATAGGAACAGATTGCGGAAATATAAGGTCAATTATATGAGCCAATTCGTTGAAAACCGATGCCAATTCATTTATAAATTCACCAATATATGATTCATCTATAGTAACAATGCCATCAGTTTCATGCTCTCCATTGGTGTTTTCAGTCTCAAATTTACCCAGCTTTGGCTCAATATAGAATCTTTGGACTGAAAAAAATTCTGGGTTTAAAAATTTTATCGTTTCGCTGTCAAAACAAGTCTTCTGAAGAAAGAAATCAATGAGTGTCTGGTCATTTCCCAAATCAATCAATATTCTCACAAACTTTGTCGTTTTTTCGTAGTCCTGAATATCGTAGTGGATTTCAAGTTCTCGGAGAAGAGCATTTTCGAATATTTCCATGAGATCGGTGATTTTCTGTCGCACAAATATTCGAGAGGCCTCATTGCAGTCAATGCTATTAAATTTGAGTAAATTGGACAAAAGCCTGGCTTGGTCTTGAGGAGTGTGATAATTCGTGAATATCTTGAGGTGGTTGTAAGGCACGTTCAATTGCAAGTCATTATAATAGTTTTTGAGACTATTTCTGATCTTCAACATTTGAAACCTGGCTATTTTAGGAGCCTTGTATATGTGGGATAAACAAAGTAGCGGATTCGATAAATGTTCGAAATCACAAGCAGATATTCCTTCTTTCGGTACGTCCAAACCATTATCCCATACATTCATTCTCTGTA
>JAJMAK010000241.1:0-24882 GCA_030572615.1 Metschnikowia lachancei | reverse complement strand
TAGCTTTTAGGGCAGCACTAGTTAGCTGGTAGGGTTGGCGGGGAATAAATCCGATTTGGTGTTTGAATGTCTCATATTTGATACGGTGAATGTTTTTTGTTTGGTTTTTTCTCTTCTTTTTTTCACAAAAATTGAATGTTTTGTCTTAGAAATTGTTATGAGCTTTTACGCTTGCAAAAGATAAGGACAGTATTTCTCTGCCTGGGATATAAGCAAAGTTTGTGAATTGGATGATCACAGTAGGGGATGATTTTCCATTTTGGTCATTTAGATCGTACATCCCTGAGATACTCTTTTATGGAAGAGGGTGATTTATCAAGCCCTCATACACTATGATTGTTGGTGCGTTCTTTAAAAAAAAAAAAAAGATCAAAAAGTATACCTAGCGGGAAATTTGGTGACAACCAAAACGGTAATGCAAAATGAATTTAGGGCCACAAGCTAACGTGGTCTTTTTGACCCGCCCAATTTTTTGTATTGTGTGTTTTTGGGCGGACACGGCTGCACAAGATCAAAACTGCTTCAAAACCTAACACAAGATCAAGATTTCTTCAGACACTTGATTTTGCACTTTGCGGGCGTTTGTCTAGTGCTTTTTTGTGTTCACTAAGTTCTAGAAACAAATACTAGTACTATTACCTGAACGGTCAGTGCACACGCGAACCATTATAAAGCTTCAACAATAATTGACCAATTGAAAGGAGAACAAACTAGGGTCCCAGGAATCTTTGGTTTTTTCTGGTTTTATCTGGTTTGGATCTGGTACGGAAAACCAAACACGGGGCGTTACCAATAATTACTTGGAATACACATGTTGGTGATAAGAGTAATCTTCTCATGTGTATCCCAAATTCAGTCCCCCTCTTTGCATGAAAATATTGAAGTTTAAAGATTTTGAAGCAATGAATTTACTTCTCTGGGACTTCTCTATTAATCTGTTTATTAGATCCGCATTTCCCAAAGCATTTGGTTATTTTGGTTTATTCTAAATCGAGAAAAATAACACAAGACCCAAGAATAATATAATAGCCGAAGTACGACTTCTTCGGATGATGAACAATCTTATAAGTCCAGCTGGTTTTACTTTTCGCAAAACATCTTACTCTTCCTTTTAGCTAGGATATATTTGAACCTAAGATTTGGGTGGGCATGACCTTAAAAAGACCTGGCCATCATAGAACCAAGATTCGTCGTTCCCATTTTTTACAAATATATTCACTTATTCGCAAGCTCATTTAAGTTTTGTAAATACCCCACTAACTTTACTATTGTGTATAATAATATTGCTTCAAAAGGCATTGTAAAGATAAGCACTCGATAATATTTGGGATTCCTACTACGTGATCGTTATCTGACAGACACGGCTTGTTCCACCGCCTGTACCATTACAATAATACCTCTGTAAGCCGGGCATGTTAGAAGACGGAACCTCTTTTTTACGGAACTCCGCACGATTTTATTTTTCTTTGCCATAGTTAACACTCTTAAGTATGGGGGAAACCCTCGTTTATACGGATACCTGGTTTCTCTATAAGACGGATTTTTTGAAACCTAAAGAGGGTTTTTTTCGATTTCAGGGCGAAATTTTGCCCAAATAGCACCCGGGACACGCTGAGTTCGCCAAAAACACAAAACAAGCCAACATACTCGTCACAGATCATTGCCGTATAAAAGTTGCAAGTTTCTCGTGGCTTTTGGAAATTTTGGAGCCAACGCGAACCTCCATTGCTGGCACCACGGGAAACCCCAAGCGACCTTTGTACAATGAAAAGCAATATGCTTTGAGAAAGAGATACAAGGAAGTGAATTGCACTCAAAAGAAATTGGGCTTCTGGTAAGGCTAGAAGGTCGAACAGCCAACTGTTCTCGGACCCCCAACGGACATTACAACAGCCATGACAACCCAAATTCAAAATGCTTGCAGCCGCTCACTTGAATTGACTGGTTGATATCATTGAAATATATCTGGGCAATGAAAGTACCCTAGATGAAGAGGACACGCTGGATGAAGGGTCTTACTAATGTGACAACAACGCATTCTAACTTTTTCAACTAGATAATTTAATATTTCTACATTATTTAGACGACTACTTTCAAATAATACAGCTGTGTATCAATCCAAATTGAAACCAAACAAGTATAAATATACTTAATATTTCCTAATTAGCAATGAGGTTTGTTTAAATGCAAGAAAAACATGGTTAACTCCATAAGCCGACAAATTTCATGCAAGAAATCAATCCGGCTTACAGAGATATTACTGTATAAACAGGTATTCCTCTTCCCGCCAGGAATTATCCACCTCTCATATTCACACAAGAAGTATGGACGTTTTTCAAGAAAGGTCGAAAGATCCTAAACAATCATTAATCCCAGATAATTCGAGTTGGATAATTAGACCCCGGATAATTACATCTCGGATAATTACAGCTCGGACAATTCCACAAGGTGGCTGCACCACTGCGCGGACTGCTCCGACGTGCAGCAGCCCCGCGAACCAAACGCGAACCACACGCTTCGGAACATCTCAACCATGTCACCACTCACATTTTCTCCAGCACACAATCCTTCCGGGCATTCGGGTTGCTCATGTCCCAAATAAAATCTATTGCTTCTCTTGCTGTGGCTTGTCCCGGCCAGGGGATCGTGCCTCGCGGATGTCTTTATGGGGTCCGCGCATACCGACGCATTTTTCAGCAAACCCTAGATTGTGTAGATCTGGTGCTAGGCACCAACGTATCTAATATTCTTCTCCAGGAACCATCTCATTCCTCGGATGTGCCGGACCCTTGGAGTCTCTCTACGGCCAACGCACAGCCAGCAATCGTGGCCTCAACGTATGCCCTAACGGAAATTCTAAACCACGTCCATGGCATCGATTTGGCGTCACACCGCAGGGTGTCGTACTTCCTAGGACACTCGCTTGGCGAATATACTGCCCTTCTACTTGCGGGGGTACTCACGCTCCCACAAGCGGTCCGCGTCGTTCGTGAGCGTGGGCTCATGATGGAACAAGTTGTCCAAGACCAGAAGTACGAGATGCGCGTGTTGGTGTTCCGGCCTTCCGCATATAACACGGTATATGGTGTGGCCACTGAACATGGGGTGCTTGCATGTGCCAACAACAGCTCGCAGATCCTGGTTTCGGGCGACCCGGCTACTTTAGATGCCGTCATTGGTAAGTTGAATACTCCCAAAAAGACCGTTCTCAAACAAGTTAAGTTACCAGTCACAGTGCCTTTCCATAGCAAGATTCTCCAAGAAATCGAGCCTAAACTCGCGGCGTTGGTGCTGGAAACACACCCGGCCTGTAAACCTATAATCAGTAACTATACAGGTGACATATCGCAGGGCAATCTTTTTGCTAATACCATAAAGTGTAACTCTGAACCTGTCCAGTGGAAAACCTCCATGGAGTTTTTGGAGAAATCCGGTGTAGATGGTGTGATTAACCTTGGGCCAGGCTCAGCTGTTGACGCAATTAACTCGAAGTATGCCATTGCAAATTATGGTGTGAAAACGGTCGAGGACATGGCGAAACTAGCGGAGGTTCTCAGGCAAAAAGAGTAAATGGACCATGAGGGTTTTGTGTAAGTGGATAAAACGTGATTTTTCTTGCACACTCAAATTCTTGCACGGTCAAATTAAACATGTAAATAGTTTTCGGGGAATGCTATGGATATACGCAGATGAGATGGCGATGAAATTCTCACAAAGAATCAAATTAAAAGAATAAAAGCTGTATTAGATATTTGTCCACTGTGGGCATTTTCCTGGACAATGAAAAACCGAGCTGGTTCATCCATCATACACAAAAGTCAATACCAGTTTATTCCCGAAGATTGTATGGCGTCAAAGCCACCAAAATAATGAACGAATATGAATCGCTCCACAACTGTGAACGAAAATCGGAAGAAACTTAGAAATACAAAAACGAACGATGGGGAGTCTCCTTTTAAATCTTCGGTATCACAGAAAGACTCACTTGAAACATCGTCTAATGCATTAAATGATACTTTTGCAAGGACGTGTCTGGCTCTCAAAGTACCCGCAATAATTCATATTGACGGATATCGGAACGGTGAAGAATTAACTCCTCGTTACTCTGGAAAGAGAATAGATGGTTTTCGTAACATTTGCATGTATAGTATTTGAAGCACAGAAATATACTTGATGGCTTTCTTCTATAAAAGCTTTCGGTAGTATAGTGATGTATTTCTTTTGGGTGATGCCGATTGTTCGGTATTCGCAGCCGTTTGAATGCTCCCCAATTAGTTGTTACCCTTTTATTCCGCAAAAGGGCCCTTCTACGAAACCGAAAATGTCCCTCCGTGCCTTAAAGCAAATTAGTCTCAAAGGTAGGTCAACATTAAAGGTAAACAGATATACTAAAAGTGATAAAAGTTGTTGGGGCAAGTGTCTATTAGGCCAGTGTTGATTAATTCGTAAGTTGCCATTTCTAAAGCAAATAACTCTAGATTATATTCTCATGCTTTAGCTGGTTACCTTATAAGACTCTGGCCTAACGAGTATCTTTAGTAAGCTGATGAGAAGCAAGCAAAAGATGCACAAACAATAAGTGAACTCACATCGAAACTTGGCGAAAGGCAAACGACCATCGACACGCTAACTGCACAGATTCTGGAACTCCAAAACTCGCTCGAAGCAACCGAGGAAAAGCTCGAAGCGATAACCGATACTTCAGTAAATGCACAGACGCCACAGCGACGCCATGGCAAGGAAATGTACCAGTCACCAATCCGTAGAAAACCCTCGGATGCCATGGTCCACCGCACGAAAGTGGATGACGAATTCAAAACCATCGTATTCATGTGTGTATCATAAGTCATGATGCTGATGAGGATAAATTTCTTTTTGACGTGAAGCAGACTAGTAGTATACTCTGAAAATCGAAAGATTCATTCGTAAAAAACTAGGTCGACTGATGACTTCAGCCCTTGCTTCAGATAAAGATGGGTGTCCTCAATTGGGTCATTCAGAGCTCTAGCTCCGGTGCCAGTGGGTACCACTTGGTGGTACTGAGGAAGCGAGACAACGGACCCAATTAGCCGGAGTGGAGTCTGTGACGGATAAAGGAAAGCAAATGCCCAAATAATGGTCTTCGACAAGTGACTGTTAATTCAGACCTTCAAAGAAAGGGAACAAAGCTCAATAAATCAATAATATTTTTGGCGCATAAGATTCTCCCAAGAGGCCCGATAATCGAGGCCCAGGACATTTTTCCACCGGTTGAACGCTTAAAGGGAATTTGGAAAGAGCAAAAGATCTTCATATTCCAATATGCCCAGACAATAAGTTAGAATCAATCAACAACAGAATTATTGACATTCTACTCAAGACCGATTTGATCTCTTGCTAGGGTAGGCGACAGGAACATAGTCACGGTGTTTTCCAGGCAACTCCATAGCCTAAAGAAGCCCATTCCAGAATATAACTACCCGGCGTCTCCCCAAGAGACCCAGCTCGTGAAGTGTCTCCCCAAGAGACCCAGCTCGTGAAGTCTCTTGTGGAAAAAATCGATTTGCCAGGGGTCAAGTCGAATTTGGCCCATTTCACCCGCTTCCACGACCTTTACTAATAATCGGTATCTTGACTCAAGTCTGCCCATTGGCTTTTCGACCTCGTGTCCAATCTTGTACAGGTGGTTCCTGGCGCCAGAGTGGAGAGAGTCCATCACAACGGCTGGGACCAATATTCCATCATTGCCCTGATTCCTGGAAAGTCCCCCGCTAAGGTTGTGGTGGGTGCACACCAGGACTCGATTAACATATTGTTTCCCAACTTTCCCCCTGCTTTGGGTGCAGACGACGGCGGTAATGGTACCGTGACCACGCTCGATGCGCTCCGGTTGATTTCTCTAGCTACAGTTAAAGTTTTTCTTTCAAAAAACACCCAAAGCCAATGGGATGTTGATGATTGTTGACACAAACTCCAAACCCTGGGGCCAGGGAATTCCACTCTGATTTTTTTCTCCGAAAAAAAAGACGTAATGCTCATTATTCCTACCCCAAAACGACTAACGCATTATTGGTAAATCTAGGAACACAACGCTCTCCCAAAAAGACTCACAACAGGCATAAATGCCCTTAAACAGACAAATACTTGCAAGAAGATCATCGAAGAAATATACAGGTTGCTGAAGCTCTTTGATATTATACGGAAAGACCCGGCTCTTTGAAAAAATCCAACATTTGAAGAAGACCCTGAAACAATGGAGTCGTACGTTGAAGACGAAAAAGGACCCCCGCAGATGAGGAGACCGGAAAGACTTTATTGAAAATTCCTCCAACCACACTGTTATATTTATCACACCACCAGGCACTCACCTAGAGTTTACGAGAAGTAGATTTGGTTTCAAGTCAATCTGCTAAAGGTCAGTGGAGATTAATCGGTATAAAGGAAACTGAGTGAGCTTTATGACAGAAGGACCGGTGCAGTGATACTTCAACTGTTGCCATGGCAGTGATGAAGAAGGTTATTCTTAGCCCAACTAAGTTTTCCCTCTTTTGGCTATTCTACTTGAGTTATGCAATATCCTCGAATTCTCCGTCATCGATCAATGGGAAACTTGCTGGTAGACTATAATTTGAAAGAGCAGACAGTTTGACAGTTTTTTACACACAAGTTGTCATGATCAGATGTGTATTTTGCTGACGATATCTATATATCGCGATCAGGAAATGGAAAATGATTGGCGGAGTAACAGACACCGACATTCTTTAAGGGTATCTTTACGGACACTCCTTACTTACAGGAAGATAGTCGAGATCCTTAAGGATGGCATCTTCTATGACCCACTCACGTGTCAAAAAGTTATTCTGACAGAGATGTCGTATCCCTAGATGGGGATACTTTTATTTTATCGATGATGGCGGGGTTTATATTATTATAAAGGGGGGTTCGTTGTGGTCGGTCCGCATAACGTTATAAACGCATTCGTGTGATATCTTTATGGGTTATTATCGTAACACCGATTAGCAATTCGATATATTTATCGATATACATTTATACTGATATGATTCATCCAGGTAAGTTCGCTTATATCCGAAGACATTTCATACTAAAAAAAAAAGAAAAAAAAAAAAAAAAACACTTTGCTGAGATCTCCTAGTCTATAAACCATCTGCCTCCCTACCCAAAGAATTCTCTCTCAAACTAGAAACCACCAGCCATACCTGTTAATTGAACGACCGTCTCGGCCAGAGCCATGTATCGGTGCTTACTTTAATCCTCTTGTGTTTGTCAGAGTCACATATACATAACGTTGGCCTGTCGACTACGCAACCAGGGTAGCACCGCATCCTAGTCAGGGAGCTAGTCACACTATCTCCTGGGGGCGATCATGGCATTTTAGGGAATCGACAAGCATAAATGCCCGAACAAAAGCCGAGGCATCCACAAGGGACGTGTGTTCATGTTGTGTCCTCCTTTTTCTGACATTCCATCCTGGCTCGTAGAACTCTCGCACCGGAACGGGATCAAACTGACTATGACAGGTCTAGATCTATCCCCAACCCTCTGAACTGCTCATATTGTCAGTAACTAGACTTACAAGGGGGTCTTTAGAGAGGATGGAGCTCAAACTTTGGCTTAGTGAGCTTATGAAGGCAGCTCGCAAAACATAATATTGGACTATCTTAATAAACCTTCAATGACTGCAACTACATACCGATTTGGGCAAACATATTCCACAATGAAGACTTTGATTCCATCCAACGAAGCTTTGAAGGATGGAGTGGCGAGTATCAGAGTAAGAGATAGTAACATCAGACATTGTGTGTCACGTGTCTTGTATAAGTAGTCTATTCAATAAGTTACAACTGACTCTTTTACAGTACCCTTGTTTTCTCTTATTGTAAAAGTTTTCATAGACAACCACATAGAGCCCATTGGTCCATAATCATAGGAAGAATGAAGGCAAATAAACGGACTGCTTACACCCGATTGAGACATAAACCTCACCACAGTATCCACTCTGTGGTTGCACTCTTAAGACAGCATCCGCGAATATGTTTAGGTTAAGATATTTCAAAATCACACGTGAGTAAGGTCAAAACAGAAAATTCATATCAATTATGCATTGTTAAAGGTTGAAACTCCCTCGATTATGGGACCAGTCTGCGCGGAGCTTCCTAAAAAAGCCCTCTTTTCAGAGCCGGCTAACCCCACCAGAATCAAAGATTTATGAGGGATTCACACGTCCACTAAACACTCCTCAACTATATGAGATTCGTTGTCAGGAACGACATTTGTTTTCTTTTTGAGCCACTCTTTTGTGTCTTTTTGTAGAACCTTTCTTTTGAGTTCTTCATCGTGTTCTTTCCGGCAAACATGAACCCCAGAACGAGTGAGGTCACCCAAAATATCGAGTCATCTTACGCGTCGTCATCTTTCAAGTCGTCCTCTTGCGCGTCGTTCTCTTACGCGTGGTCCACTTTCACGTCGTTCTCTTACGCGTCGTCCTCTTTCACGTCGTCCTCTTACGCGTCGTCATCTTTCAAGTCGTCCTCTTACGCGTCGTCATCTTTCAAGTCGTCCTCTTACGCGTCGTCATCTTTCAAGTCGTCCTCTTACGCGTCGTCATCTTTCACATCCTCCTCTTACGCGTCGTCCTTTCACGTCTTGTGTTTACTTTAGGTTCCCTACGCCTCGGTGTCTTGTTTACTCTTCTCTGTACCAAGAAGTTTTCACGGCTATTGCCGCTGTTATGACTGAAAAGTGTCTAGCGCTTAACGAAGGTCACCAGCTGGTTTTTCCGAGTTTAAAAGCCGTGTTCGGAGTTCTTTGAGTGTTTTTCCAAGCAAACTAGGCCAAGTATATTTGAAACGCAAAGCTGCCAAATCAGGAAGATTTTGAAGTAAACTCAAAGTCCTGAAGAATAACAAAAAGAAAAAGAAAAGAGCTTTTGCTGGTTTCTCAAGGGAAGCTCACCTGAAACGCCATCGTTGTCTGCCAATGAATTAAGAGAATTCTACTATATGAAATAACATAAAACGCTTTGAACCCATCTGGTTTGGATATTTCTTACTTCACTAAACGTCAAACTTTTAATGTTTCATAGAACTCATTCAAGAAAGCTTCATAAACCAAGACAGCACAGTATTCATGTTCACATCTGTTTTTGTTTGAACCCTTTTGCCTGCCATTAACACTATTTCTGTATCTATATATAGGGCATTTGCTTGATGGATTAATCAAGTAATGGCTAACGATTTTTTGATAAACTTTCAGCCAAATCTAAAAAATAAAGTTATAATTTAGGTCTTTTTAAGTGAAGCAGCAAGGATTTCTCTGTGGTCATGATTTTGACCATTCCTGGAGCACGGTTGAGTCTAGGGCAATGTAAAAGAAACAAGTTGAGGCGAAATGAGTAATAGTGTTCTCTTTTAGGAGAACATTTAGCCACATCATCAGTTTTCTGGTTCTTTCAAAGGCGTCTTTGAGGACGGGACTCCTTGTGTTTTTGCCTCTTTTGTGAAGATTTAGTCATCAATAGTTAATGGATTTTGGCGTGTAGAAGTACAGGAGAAGCGAAGTGCCGAAGAGAAATCCATGAAAGGCTCGATAGTCAAGTTTTTATAATAAAGAAATTCCAAAAACAGTTAACACCATGAACTAAATTTAGAAAAAAAGTAACATCAAACACCGCTTCATCAAACACCACTTCATCAAACACCAACTATTCTCGAGTCAGCTGAGGCCTTTGTCTGCGCAAGAGAAATGCTTTTCTCGCTTAGATCGTAGTAAACATACGCCTTCTTCAAAAACACATTGCCCAAAACATATTCTCCCTCGTGGTACCCAAACCCCAACAAACAAGTACCATTTGTCATCTTGATAATGGCATCGGCATACGTAAGAGAGATTATGTTATTGCCAAAATCAAAGTCGATGGTTTTATCAGTAGGGTGATCGCAGCTTGTCTCACGGTACTCGACACCATTGATGTTCAAAACCTTGGTTTGGAAGATAACGTCCAACTCCCTCAAAATTTCTCCACCAAGTAGCCCAAAAGACGCACCAGAGTTGAACTTGGCCGGGGCATGCACAGGAATGTGTTTTCCGTTGAAACTTACCCACTTAAGATCGACCGCCAAGCCTTCGGTGAAGTCACTAACGGAATACTTGACCAAATTCCCCGAGTATTTCTCGGTATCAATGCCGCCAAAAATCAATGTCCCAGTGCCATTTTCGGGGTCCAGAAATAACGAATATGATGGCTTGGGTATGATTCCTTCGCCGTATAGTGCCCATGGAAGGTTATTATAGGGGGTGTGGGACCCTTGCTGGGCAATATCGCCAATGCCCAAAACACCAAACCGGCCCGATCCCACCCCACTAGCTCCCACTCCGCCAGACCCAAAATTGCCAGAATAATCTCGGGCAAACTGAAAGCTGGGAACCACCGAATTGTTGGAGGCAAACTGAAACCTGTCCAAGAAGTAGGTGCCGCCAAATCTGGCCCTTCCAAAGTACTCAAGATAAAAGATTTCTCCCGTGTCATGAGCAGAAATGGAAAGATATGGATCGTAGGCATCGTTGGGCACCCAAAGGTCTGCCGATAAGGTGTCGATAACAACGGGTACTTCCTGTTTTTGAGAGCCCAAGTACACGTGTGTGAGGTAAAATATATCATAGTAGCCGAAGAGAGTTTCAGCGAATGCTGCCCGCTTTTCTCTCCCATGGCTACACGTGGAGAACTCGGTGGAGGTGTTTCCAATACCGTGAGTGATATTAAAGTCGAGCTTCAAGGGCAGGGGGCTTTTCTTTATTCCCAGGTTTATTCCGTGAGCGATGCATGACGATGAAAAGAGAAAGATGATGGATTTAAGCATTGTTGTATGTGAATATTTTCAAGTTTGATTGGATGTGCGGATTCAACTCAATTTATAGAAGGGACTACAGAATTAATGCATCGTTTAAACACCATTATATTAGATCCTCAAACGCTTACGGTTCTTTAATTCTCAGTGAAAGAGTAATGTTTGCCTTTCATCTTGATGGTGGAATGAAACCAGCTTCTCGCACTGCCAGCCAGTGGAAGACAACTTTACCAATGATTTGAAATGATTTTTGAGTGACTTTCCATTATTTTAGCCCAACTTAAAACATGGGCTTAGCGTGTTGAATAAATACAAGTGACCGTTTTTCATTAAACACACGCCATAGCCCTAATTGTAGGTGATATACAGTGTGTGTTTTAGAGTCGTGTTCTTTTGGTTCCTCAGGAGAAGTAAAGAAAGTTTTCCCAAATAATTGGACAAAGAAGTTTCTCACCTTACCATCACGGAATGAGTTGGTAAATTTGATACTCCACTTCTTTTTGACCCAAGGCGAGTATTACTGCGTTGAGGTGATACTACAGGAGGAATCTCGTTTAATCTTGGCAAAATTTCAAAGCGAGAAACCCCGGTTTTCCCAGTTAAGCCTAAACATCATCCTTCATTGCCATGTGGATTCTTCCGAAAACATTTGGTCAAATCTAGGAAGATTCAAAGGCATGAAACTAAAAGACACCTGCGCCTTTGGGTTGTCCCATTGTATCACTTCTGGGGATTTTCACCATGAGTTGCTTCCCAGTACAAAAGGATAAGATTACCTAAATGTGTATCTAACCATCCGTTTTGGGGGTAAATTCAGCCGGGGTAAAGTCCAGTACCGTCCATCTCTTTACCAATTGACCAATACGTTCTTAGGCTTTACTAATTGACTGTTTTCATCAGAAAAGATGCAACAGAATGAAATCCCACCTAGCTTCCGAGTGAGTATGTACACCGACCTTCAATCATACACAAGGCTTGTTTTGAATGTGTTTGAAGGTGAATGTTGCTGTAGCTTATATTCTTGACAACACATTACTATCGAAACCGTTCGAGAATGTATCCTGATAGAACAGGAGATATAGGAAAGCCCTTACGAGATTTTGTCTAAAGGAATAAATCATTCCAAAGACAGTTTCATATTATCTCTTTCGATTTTGTACGGATCATTTCCCATATAAGGCTCTGCCACCTGGTATTTCTTCTAAAATCTTTAAAAGAGTGTTTGGTTATGTGACAATACTTCAATTACCAAAATTTCTGGAGAATATTCCATGCAGCTTTTCAGAGACGAGACAAGGGCACATTATGGTATTAAGCCGTTGGTGTATGACAAAACGCATCCCAAGTCTAACTTTCGAAAGTTAAATGCTAGTATCATTAGCCCATCAGAATTCATCTAATCATCAATCATGCTTCAGTGGTTGGTGGTGAGGATACCTCCTCTATAACAAGCTAAAAATACGTTTACATTTTCTCAAGCCACCAGTGCTCTATAATTGAATACCGTTTGCCCTGCAAGTTCTTGGCACCGCTCTGGGGACTTTTGCGCAGTAAAAATCACATAAGAGCGAGTAAAAAGTATAACTACAATAAAATTTTGGCCAAAACGCGTATTGCCTCGCCTCCACGTAGTGTTCAATAACTGCAAAAATGGTTTCATAACCTCCTCAATCTTCTTTAATCCAGATTTTGCACCTACCAGAAAAATAAAACCAATGGTGGTTATAACTAACAGAGGTTACCGAGGCAGTATCACGTGAGATCTCGGGATGGTATCGTCGTGCATGCATGGGTCCGGCGCAGCGTGCATGGGTCCGGCGCAGCGTCCGTGCGGCGGGCGGGAGTCACCGCCGGAACAGGCCTGATAAGCAGGAAAAATTAAGACGCAAAAAAATTAATCCGAAAACATCACCCCATAAACCTTTACATCATTCTATTTCAATCATCCTTTCCAATCGGATGATTATTCCCATGAGCTCTACAAAAGATCCGGTGTTTTGTGTTTATTTTCCAAACCACATCTTTTTTTTGGTTATTCATCTCCCCACAATCACCCTTTCTTTAATTATCCGATGACGGAAAATAAACCCCAATTTGACTCCGCGCACCAGAGTCACCGCGGACCTAAACGTGGGATTGTATAAAGACGTCGCGGTCCCCACCGATGGCCCCATACTAAGTCCGAAAAAAAAGAAGACTCACAAACCCCAACGGAATTCTCGTGAATTTTTCATACTTTTTGCGTTCATCTGTTGTATTTTTCGTCATTTCCCAATGAGTGCTCAGTTGATCGACGGTAAGGCCATTGCCTTGCAACTCCGCCAGAAAATCCACTCGGATATCCAGGCCGTTCAAACAAAACACGCGGACTTCAAGCCTAGCTTGACTATTGTGCAAGTCGGCGATCGCCCAGACTCTTCCACTTATGTCAAGATGAAGTTGAAGGCCGCCGAGGAGGCCGCCATCGAGTGTGTGTTGGAGAAGTTGCCCGAATCGGTAACGCAGTTTGAGTTGCTCTCGAAAATTGCCGCCTTGAACAACGACATCAAAGTTGATGGTATCTTGGTGCAATTGCCTCTTCCAGCTCACTTGGACGAGACCGCCGTCACCAACAGCGTTGCTGCTAGCAAGGATGTGGATGGTTTTGGTCCACACAATGTCGGTGAGTTGGGCAAGAAGGGCGGCAAGCCTACTTTTTTGCCATGTACGCCCAAGGGAATCATGCAATTGCTTGAACAAAGTGGCGTCAGCCTCGACGGCAAGAACGCGGTGGTTTTGGGCCGTTCCGACATTGTTGGCCGTCCTATTGCCAACTTGTTGACTAAGGCCAACGCCAACGTTACGCTCTTGCACTCCAAGACCTCTGCTGAGAACTTGCAGGCGTTTTTGGCCTCCGCCGACATCGTTGTTGTGGCCATTGGTGTGCCCAACTTCGTCAAGGGTGAGTGGTTGAAGAAGGGTGCCGTCGTTATTGACGTTGGCGCCAACTTTGTCGATGATGCCACCAAGAAGTCCGGCTCCAGAATGGTGGGTGATGTAGACTTTGAGTCTGCTTTGCCTGTGGCTTCTTTGATCACTCCAGTTCCCGGTGGAGTTGGCCCTATGACTGTGGCCAACCTCTTGGACAACGTGGTGATTGCCGCCAAGGCCAACTACACCAAGAACAACCTGACCCCTCAATTCACCAACCCTCTTAAGTTGGACTTGCAGACGCCAGTTCCTTCCGACTTTGAGATCTCCAGAGCCCAACAACCTAAGCGTATCAACCAGGTCGCCGAGGAGGCGGGAATCTTGGACTCCGAGTTGGAGCCTTTCGGTTTCTACAAGGCCAAGGTTTCCTTGGACATCTTGAAGCGTTTGGAGAACAAGAACAACGGTAAGTATGTGTTGGTCACCGGTATCACCCCTACGCCATTGGGTGAGGGTAAGTCCACCACCACTGTTGGTTTGGCCCAGGCTTTGGGTGCCCACTTGGGTAAAAACGTGTTTGCCAACGTCAGACAGCCTTCTATGGGCCCAACCTTCGGTATCAAGGGTGGTGCTGCCGGTGGAGGTTACTCGCAGGTGATTCCTATGGACGAGTTCAACATGCACGTCACGGGTGACATCCATGCCATCTCCATGGCCAACAACTTGTTGGCCGCCGCCATCGACACCAGAATTTTCCACGAAAACACGCAAAAGGACGCTGCTTTGTACAAGCGTTTGGTGCCTGCTAAGAAGGGAGAAAGAAAATTCCCTGTTGCCTTCTTGAACAGATTGAAGAAGCTCGGTATCAACAAGACCAACCCTAATGACTTGACGGAGGAGGAGATCTCCAGATTTGTCAGATTGGACATTGACCCAGAAACCATCACCTGGAGAAGAGTTGTTGACTGTAACGATAGATTTGTTAGAGGTATCACCATCGGTGAGGCCCCAACCGAGAAGGGCATGACCAGAAAGACTGGTTTCGACATCTCGGTTGCCTCCGAGTGTATGGCCATTTTGGCCTTGTGTACCTCTTTGTCTGACATGAGAGAGAGATTGGGTAAGATGGTTGTTGCTGCATCCAAGGCTGGTGAGCCAATCACATGTGAGGACATTGGTTGTGCTGGTGCCTTGACTGCTTTGTTGAAGGACGCCATCAAGCCAAACATCATGCAAACCTTGGAGGGTACTCCTGTGTTTGTCCATGCTGGACCTTTTGCCAACATCTCTATCGGTGCTTCCTCTGTGTTGGCCGACAAGATGGCATTGAAGTTGGCCGGTACTTCCCCTGACTTGACCGAGGAGGAGAGAAAGAACCAAGAGGGTTATGTTGTCACCGAAGCCGGTTTCGACTTCACCATGGGTGGAGAAAGATTCATGAACATCAAGTGTAGAGCCTCTGGTTTGGCTCCAGACGTGATTGTCATTGTTGCTACCGTCCGTGCCTTGAAGGTACACGGTGGTGGCCCAGATGTCAAGGCTGGTGCTCCATTGGCCCCAGAATACACCCAAGAGAACGTCGACTTGTTGAGAGAAGGTTGTTCTAACTTGGGTAAGCACATTGCCAACGCCAAGGCCTACGGCTTGCCAGTTGTTGTTGCCATCAACAAGATGTCTTCTGACTCTGACAAGGAACACGAAATCATTCGTGAGGAGTCTTTGAAGTACGGTGCTGTTGATGCCATTGTTTCCAACCACTGGGAAGAAGGTGGTAAGGGAGCTGTCGACCTTGCTAACGGAGTTATCGAGGCAGCCAACTCCATCGACAAGGACTTCCAATTCTTGTACGACACCAAGCCAAGTGTGGAGGAGAAGATCAGCACCATTGCCAAGGAGATGTACGGTGCTGGAGAGGTTGAGTTCTTGCCTGAGGCGCAAAAGAAGATTGACCTTTACACCAAGCAGGGCTTTGGCGACTTGCCAATCTGTATTGCCAAGACCCAATATTCTTTGTCTCATGACGCCGCTTTGAAGGGAGTTCCAACTGGTTTCAAGTTCCCTATCAGAGATGTGAGAGCATCCATTGGTGCCGGATACTTGTATGCGTTGGCCGCCGAGATCCAAACCATTCCAGGTTTGCCAACGCATTGCGGCTTCATGAACGTCGAGGTCAATGAGGATGGAGAGATTGACGGTTTGTTCTAAGAACACATAGTCAAGTTATGAAGTTCAACACTTTATGATGTTACGAAAACAAAAAAAAATTAAGAGTTAGAAAAGAATTCGGTCATTATTACAAAAAATTCACCATAAGTTAATAAAGGAAGTTATAAGGAATACAATAGAGTAGATGTATGTGATGTCATACCACGCATAAATGACGTACCTCAAGAAAAAGGAGCCCCTTATTAATCGACACTAGAAAAGCAACAATTCTTCACCTGCGAAAAGCAATCGCAAGCCGAACCCAACCCCACTTGAACAAAAAAACCTTCAAGCAATGATCTTTTCTTCGTCCGTGTCGTTTATAAGCCAAAAAAACGCGGACCACGCCCCTCAATCCCCCTTCTTTTTGCAACCCCTTTTTGGTCCGTAGAGCAGAAAAGATCATAAATCTTCCGACTGTTGGAACCTAGTGAAACCCCATTCCTTGCTGAAACGCTTTAAACACCTTTTTCATGTTACCGTCTCTTCGTCAATCACGGTCAAGTTAACAACCGGACCATTCAAGTAAATTAATCCTGTACATAATCAGGACAACGCCGCGCGGACGCATCATTATCTTGCATCCTCAAAAAACCCGAGAAAAAAATACCATAGGCGCGGATCACTTCACACCACCAACTTTTTGCCCCCCTCTACTATACCGTGCACAATCAAGTTGGACACTTTTTTCTTGTTGTTATAGCTTATTATTGATTACACAAGACCGTGTCACCCCCTTAACATAATACACTAATATACTACCCTATGTTTCACTGTACAAAAACATCTGCAATTTCACGTGCTACCTCTAGGTTCACGCTCGGGCGGGCGGCAGCCGCTGTGCCGTCAAGGCTCCTTAGCACCGTCCCGGCCAAATCCGGATGGGCCTGCTCAGGAGTCCGTTTCACGGGGTTTTCCTTTGCCCCTAAGCAAAAGTCTTGGGCCATCGCCGGTGTCAGACACTATAGTGTGTTGACCCAAAGTGCTGCCAAGGAGTACAAGTATACTGACATCAAGGCCCTCGCGCAGGGTGCTGGCGCCGATGCAAAGACATTACTCATTGACGTGAGAGAACCCGCAGAGTTTGTCGAGGGCCACATTCCCGGTGCTTTGAACGTGCCGTTCAAGTCTTCTCCGGGCGCGTTTGATTTGCCGGAAGATGAGTTCGAGGAAAGTTTCGGGTTCCCTAAGCCTGCCAAGGACCAGGAGTTGGTGTTCTACTGTTTGGGTGGTGTGCGTCTGACTGCTGCCGAGGAGTTGGCCAACTCCTTTGGTTATACCAAGCGCGGTAACTACGTAGGATCGTGGGAAGACTGGGTGGCGCAGGAGAACGCCGCTTCCCAAAAGGCCTAAGACATTTTGAATAGCTTTTAGGATTTCTTTTCCTTTCAATGGTGTTTTTTGACCCGCCATCTGGTGCTGGGCCTAGACGTGACCTAGTCTGCTGTGGCTTGGCCCTGTTGTGACTTGACTCTGCTGTGACTTAACCCTGTCGTGACTTGGCCTGCCGTGACTTGGCCCTGACTTTCCTTTAGTTACCTTCACACATCCTCATTCTGTACATATACCGGCTTTATAAACAACCATACCTCCTGTGCAAGCCATGGGCAGCTACTAGTTGTACATTACAGATTTTGGCAGTCCAGCCTTGGTTTGTGTCGGAAGTATAAAAAAATCACACCTCCTGTGCAAGCCATGGGCACCTACTAGTTGTACATTACAGATTTTGGCAGTCCAGCCTTGGTTTATGTCGGAAGTATAAAAAAAATCACACTCCATTCCTATTCAAGCGAAAAAGTACGTATAAAGCTTACAACTAACCTCCGTATACTATTGGAGCCTATTCCTGGTTCCTGAATTCGAGTTGCTTGAACTCTTTACCCAATCTTCTCTTCCGCTTCCTCTCCATGACCTTTTCACGTTGGTTCGACCTCATGCTATCGAACTTGGCCTTCTGGATCATCTTGCGCTGCTCGGACCGCTTCAAGTAGTATGGGTTCACCTGTTCTCCCGTCCGCATTTTCTGCATCTGTTCCTTCTTATGGCTACTGACGATATTATTGGCCAAATCACGGTTCTTCAACGTATCCAACCGCGATTTGAGCGACTGCATCTCAAACTTGAGATTCTCCACCTCTCGGGGAGACATTTTCAGTACGGCCTTCTTGTCCCGAAGAGTTTTCTGCATGTTTTTGATCTCGCTTTCACGGTATTCATCGAGAAAAGCGTAGTCCTTCCGGATCCGGCTCCAGTCTGCCTTTCCGTAGGCGGCATCGAATCGGATATCGTGGTATAGCGTGCTGTCTTTTGGAGTTTTCAACCCAGGAATCTCTCTTATACGGGAAACCGGTCTTTTGGAGCTGGCTTCCGCAGGTGCATGCTTGCTTTTCCGGTGCTGAAGTGCTCCCTTTTTACGGGGCTTTTTGGTGGAGGTGCTATCTTGCAATAATTCGTCGCCGCTATCCGCATCACTGGATCCTTCGCTTTCCGAAGAATCGGAATGACTACTTTCGCTTGATTTGATGGGCTTTTTGGTCGTTTTGGTCTTCTTAGACCGGCTGCCAGAAGATTTATCTTCGTCCATAAGCTTTTTCTGTGCAGAGCTTAATGCTCCAAATGATAACGACGAATAATCGTCATCGCTGTCTTCAAAGGTTGTTTTTCCCTGGTTAAGTACTGATCCCAAGTAGTCTTCCTCGGACTCCGAATCTGAGCCAGCCAAGTCCGGTTTGACACGAGAATTCATCATGTTAAGTTAAGCACAAGGGGGGAGAAGAAGGTTGTTAAATTGGTGATGAGCATCTCGATAGAGCGTTGTGTGCAGGATGGGGTGAAAGCACCACATCAAAATTTGGCGAGCAATTCGTACTTGGTTGAGTGTGTCGTATGAAAAGATAGCTTGAAGTGACCGCTTGATTTTGTCGGGATATTGATCTCTAGTTTGATGGGAAAATCAATACTTCCTTATTATTCGTGGTGTATGCAGGACATGGTAAAGAAGGAGGGAACAGAAACGCAACTGAACATTGGGTTTTTGAAGAAAACCCAATGTTTAGGTTTTTGAAGAAAACCAAGATGATGTATGAGGATGCTCTAGTCATATCGGCAGTGCAAACATCAACAGTCCAAACATCAACAGTCCAGCCATATTTAGGTATTGGGGTTATCAAAAGTCGGAATCCTAGAGGTCCTGCACATAACGCTGGGTCGTTAAAATGACGTTGAATGAATAACAAATTCCAAACCAGTCGACAGAAACGGATGTTTTGGTATTATGAAGTAGTGGGGTCTACTAGGCTCAGAAGCTGGTTGGTATTTGAAATGAAGGATCTTGGGTGCACTATCGTCACGGAGAATTTCGATGTCTGAGCTCCTCAGGCATTATACACTTCCTGATAAGGTAGGAAGTTGGAAATTGTCTGCTAAGATTCCACCGCTACCTTCACCTCCAGCCTATTAGTTTGTGTGGTATTTGGCTATTTCTTAGTTTTGATCATTGGAGTGGTTAAATCCAAAATGTCGTGGTCGACGATCTGCACTATAGTACCAACTGAAACAACTGGACGTCTTCGGTGATATAATGGTCAGTCGCTTATCAATCCTTCAGGTGCATACAAATGCATCCGAACAAGTTGGTGCTAACAGTTGGAAAACTCAACATTAAGAAAAAAAATAAGTTGCATCCAGGTTTGGGTAGACCAATTCATAGTTCAAGATTCTAGGGCTTCAGAGAGTTCCGTCAGTGATTGCGAGGAAATCCTTTTTTAATAATTCCCACCGGCTTGTTGCGTGTATCCAGTCTTGATTGGCATGGATATATCGACTAGGTTTTTTACTACGAAATATATTTTCGAACTTTTTGCTGATGTCCATATCTAGTTAAAATGATATTTAACTAAAATATATATATATAAAATATATTCTCGATATTTTTTTTTTTTGAAAACCAGGGGTGGAGCTGGTCCTCCTCTCGAGAATGCCTCCACGTACAAGTGTTTTTACTCAAAGACTCTGGCTTGACTGCTTACAACCATAACATCGATACTTCGATCATATGACGAGCGTTTGCAAACCATCAAAAACGTTCAGAACGTAGGATTGAAAGCTTGCACTGGTGGTATTTTAGGACTTGGTGAAACAGATGATGAACATGTTGGGTTCCTCTACACTTTGGCCACTAAAGAAAAGCACCCTGAGTCGTTGCCAATTAACAAATCGGTACCTATTAAGGGAACGCCAACGGCTGAAGAAATTGCCCGGATTCCAAAGTCGCTGAACAAGAGTTTGCGTTTCGAGCCCAGACATCGTCCCGGACCGGAACATCATCATTTACAGAGCTATCGCTTCCGGCTTTAGCCAGGTGTTTAAAATATCCATTTCCCTTGATTAGCGGGTACTTTGTCAAGAGAAGCCCGATTCCGGAGATGGCTCAAGCAGCACACACTCTCTAGTAAAGTTTTGTTCTGAGCTTCTTCTATCATAAAAAAGATACTTCAAGCTCCTATCATAAAAAAAACTCTTTCATCCTCGCTTGAGATAAACGCACTCAATTTCGCTCACTCCACCAGAAACTTGGACCTCACTGGTCTCAGCAGTCGTATCTTGAGCACTCCGTTCACTTGAATGCCGCTTAAAGAATCATCGAGGATGCTCATTTCGTCTCTGAATAAGCATCTCGACTTAATAATGGCCAGAATCCAGATCTTACTCGGATCGAGTCTTGATTATTGGTGAAGTAACTGAAAACTACGTAACCCCCTCTTTTATCCTCGAGTTTGGCGTATACCATCAACGATGTCTCATCTTACATCGCAAAAGTCCAAGTAGGATTGCCCAACTTTCTTGCACAAGTCTATGCTGATTTGGGAGCTCGTTAGCCAATCGGCTACTATTCAGCTACCATTCAGCGTAGTAGACAATGAACCTACTGATCACTGGTGTCGCTCTCCCTGCTGAGACCCCACTCTCCCTGCTGAGACCCCACTCTACCCCCACTATCCTGATGATACTCATTATTCGGGCCGGTGCTCTCTGGTCAGCTTCGCCTCGAATGTGCTCCTTTGTTCGTCTCTATACCTCAGTACCTGCAAATCGTGCCCAAGCCTAAGCTCGGGATCTGCCAATTCCATTTGAACACGCTAGTCGTTGCTTGTAGCGATTGCTGAAGCACCTGGTCATGGCCTAGTTATTACGTATATCGAATCGATATATTTGACATATATTTTACTGAATTTTTCACCGAGTCAATATCGATATCTAGTAATTAGTAAAAATATCAAAATATAGCTCAAAATATGTTTCGCTAAATTTCGCATTTTACTAATTTCAATCTACACTGCGTGTATCCATATGGTGTATGTTGAATGTTACTGCTGTAGATGGGACATTAATGTGAAAGGATTCTAGGTATCTAACAATATGCGTGAAACACCAGAACAACCTTGGCCTTGGTTGTATAGCTTGAACATTTCGAATTCAAACACAGCACATTTGTGGCATAGTATAGAATCAAATGGCCTTTACCTATGAAGGAGCTATTAACGAACGAAGGAGGCATCCTGTTCTTTACGAACACCTATACATCTTTACGAACACCTATAGATCTTTTCGTAAACGAGAGCATTATTCTTCTTTCACTTTGTCTCTTCAAACTTCAAACTTTTCAGTGTGGTCACGTTCATGAAACGTGCTACGAGAATTACCAAGTGGAACACTAAGCAATAAGCGAGGTTATGCCACCGCACTGGTCCAATACTGATAATCACAGCATCAATATCCTAAAAGAAAAGAAAAGAAAGAAAGAAAGAAAGAAAGAAGAAAGAAAACACCCCATCAAAAACACCCCCTCAAAAACACGAAAAAGACATAATCAAACAATATTGGAAAATCACCATCTGTATGTGTCCATCCACTGAAGCTAATAAACAACTAAATGCAGCAACCACCTCCGTATAACTTCGCGACTCTCCCAGCTCAGGCACTTTCCCAACTGGCCAATGGACTTGCGGGGACCCGCACTGGGCCGGGACTCGCAATTTGCCTGACGGCTCGGAGCCTCGGAGGCCATTTCGGAGAGGAACAAGTACAAGGAAATTAAGGGGATACAAGTCAATAACGCAGGAGTATTTGAGTAATTATCAAATATCATCATTTATTATCGATGTTTAACAATGTCTAGTGTTTTTATATGTATACGAAATGTATAATGTCTAATAAATATCTACGTGTGTAATAAATGTCTACATGTCTAATAAATGTCTACATGTCTAATAAATGTCTACATTTCTAATAAATGCCATAATGTCTAATAAATGCCATCATGTCTAATAAATGCCTACATGTCTAATAAATGTCTACTTGTCTACTATTTTTTTTTTTTTATGTACTACATCTTCACTCATGCCTACTGTCTACCCATGTTCAATATCTCCATACATGAACATCCCCTACTCTGCAACTTCAAAACCGCACGTCTCTAGCCCGCTCCATTGCTTCTGTTCCTAATTTTCCCGGGGGTCGGGACGCTTGTGTGCAGTCCGCAAGGACCAGACGTGTCCGAGCATTGGTGGTGTACCGTTGCGGTCCACGGGTTTAATGTGCCATCACCGCGACATTTTACCTGGACTTCTCACGCTTCGTCGATACTTCTGGCTTTTTCACATTACTGTTTCCTTTCAGTTTTGAATTTCTTTTATTCAACAAATCCAATATTTCTATAAACATGTTGACCAGAGTTGCCCGTGCTTCAAGAGTATGTACAATTTTTTCAGGGTCTACCCGTATCTTGTTTGGTGTTTAGGGGTTATACTTTATGCTTTAGGTATGGGGCATACGGTGTTTTGGGATTGCGACCGTCCTTTGAAGATAAGTGGCTTTGCTCCTGAAAACCCGCCCATTGTTTTCTGCTGATTGTTTGGGGGGTTTACCCGCCGGGATTTAACCCTGATTAGATGGCGTGACCTTTTTTCTTCTTTTCGTGGTTCCCGATCCTCGGTATTTTGTCCGGGGCCACACGTGCGGTGGACGTACCGAATGGGGCCATCGCCATATTCGCCATAATTCACACAATTGAGTTCTTTTTTTTAAATTATGAAGGGAATTTGCTTGAAATAACAACCTGGCGAAGAATCGTGCTCTATTACTAAATGGCGTCGACCCAGCTTTTAGCGTTGTACCCATAGACAAGTCGCTCAGTGAGAATAACCACACCCTGATTCAGACAAGGCGTTTGTGGAACCCCCCGAAAACATCCAAGCCACTTCCCAAACCCGTTACTAACTCTCTAGGTTGTGCAAAAAAGATGTTTGTCTTTGCATGAATACCGTTCCGCTGCCCTTTTGGAATCCTTCGGTGTTGGTGTCCCTAAGGGTTACGCCGCCACCACTCCAGAGGGTGCCTTCGACGCCGCCAAGAAGTTGGGTACTTCCGACTTGGTCATCAAGGCCCAAGCCTTGACCGGTGGTAGAGGTAAGGGTCACTTCGACAACGGCTTCCAAGGTGGTGTCAAGTTGATCTCCTCCCCAGAGGAAGCCAAGGACTTGGCCTCCAAGATGTTGAACCACAAGTTGATCACCAAGCAAACCGGTGCTGCTGGTAAGGAGGTGACTGCTGTGTACGTTGTCGAGAGAAGAGACGCCAGAACCGAGGCTTACTTGGCCATCTTGATGGACAGAGCCACGCAAAAGCCAATGATTGTTGCTTCCGCTCAAGGTGGTATGGACATCGAGGGTGTTGCCGCTAAGGACCCTGATGCCATCAAGACCTTCTCCGTCGACTTGGAGGCTGGTGTCACCGACGCTTTGGCCACTGACATTGCCTCTGTCTTGGGTTACACCGACGCTGCCATCCCTGAGGCTGCCAAGGCTGTTCAAAACTTGTACAAGGTCTTCATTGAGAAGGACTGTACCCAAGTTGAGATCAACCCATTGTCCGAGACCCCAGACGCCAAGGTTTTGGCCATGGACGCCAAGTTGGGCTTTGACGACAACGCCGAGTTCAGACAAAAGGACGTTTTCTCCTGGAGAGACGCTACCCAAGAGGACCCTGAGGAGGTTGAGGCTTCCAAGTACGGCTTGAACTTCATCAAGTTGGACGGTAACATTGCCAACATTGTCAACGGTGCTGGTTTGGCCATGGCCACCATGGACATCATCAAGTTGTACGGTGGTGAGCCTGCCAACTTCTTGGACTGTGGTGGTACTGCTACCCCACAAACCATTGAGAAGGCTTTCCAATTGATTTTGTCTGACAAGAAGGTCAACGGTATCTTTGTCAACATTTTCGGTGGTATTGTCAGATGTGACTACGTCGCTGAGGGTTTGATTGCTGCCACCAAGAACTTCAAGTTGGATATTCCAGTTGTCGTGAGATTGCAAGGTACCAACATGAAGCAAGCCAAGGAGTTGATTGAGAACTCCGGTTTGAAGTTGTACGCCTACGAGGACTTGGACCCAGCTGCCGAGAAGATTGTTGCTTTGGCCCCAAAGGCTTAAGTTAGCCGTCTCCATTTTTCGTACGGATAACCAATAAAAAACATAGAAGTTTGAAGATTCCAGTAGTATCGAGAGTAATTGTACATTGTAATTGTACGGAGACCAGAAGTCCAAGTTTGTTGCAAAGTATGTGACTACGGTATGGTTAAAACGGATTCCTTTGATACCAATTCCTGAATATTTAATCTAGCTTCATGTAAGGGAACCCCCTTCTCTTTAGTAGTGAAAGGTATTCAGATTTACTGTTCTTTATCATCTTAAGGATTAAGTTTCCATCGCAATAGCCAGTATACTGTTTGAAATAACCCTTGTGTCTTGTTGTCGGAAGAAGCTACAATGGTGAATCTTTAGGTGATATCCTGGTTATAGTGGTAGCCATATGAGATGTCTTTTTGGTCGGGTTCCTGGGTCGTTTCTCCGAAAGAATAGTT
>JAJMAK010000240.1:0-24914 GCA_030572615.1 Metschnikowia lachancei | reverse complement strand
GCACGGTACCATAACGTCACCACCTCGTGGGTGTAGGCACGCAAAGGAACACCAAAGGCACGAGCCAAGCCGAAATCCGCCAACTTCAAGTTTCCTTCTTTATCAATCAACAAATTCTGCGGCTTCAAGTCCCTATGTAACACCCGGTGCGAGTGACAGTACTTGATTCCCTTCACCAACTGATGCATGAAGCGTTTCACCATCGAAGGCTCCAAGCCAGCTCCCTGGGGGATGGACTCCATGTACTTTTTCAAGTCCAAGTCCAAGAATTCAAACACAAGATACAATTTATGCGAGTCTGAATGGATGATATCATAAAGACGCACGATATTGTCGTCTCTCATTTCTTTCAAGAGCGAGATCTCGCGGATGGCAGTCGAAGGCACTCCCTCATCCTCTGACTCCAACCGGATCTTCTTAAGGGCCACCACCCGGTTGTTGTGACGGGTATCCAAGGCTTTATACACCACACCGTATGTACCTAGAGGGTTAGTATTGGAAGGGAGGGAAAAGATAAGGGAATATAGACAACCTATGGACGTGGCACCTTAGAAGTACATGAAAGCAGCTTTTCATCCATTGGCCCAGATATACATGGGAAAACACCGCCCTCTCTGTTTTATTCTGCAGTTTATACACACCTTCTCCGACTTTCTCCTGACGCTGGAAGTCTGAAAGCTCGACCATTTTGCTGTGGATGAGTTTAGAAGTTTTCTATTACTTTCTATAAGCAATCTCGTTCAATCGCGTCATGGTTGTACGCGGTGCGTGGAACGGAAAATCGTCCAGGGCCCCAGGCCCCAGGGCCTCAGGCAGAGGCACGCTCGGCTGGATAAGCCAGCGAAAAAAGTAGTGGAACGGAATGTTGGATGAGAATGAATGGAAGGAAGGAAGGAAGGAAGAAAAGGAGAAACCCAGTGAAATTAATATAATGTGGAAGAAAACGAAAGGTTTTTAAAGTGATAAAATATTTGCTATTTAGAATGCGTAAAGGTTTTTGTTTTTTGTTCTTTGTTTTTTGTTCTTTGTTTTTTTTTTCATCTCTTGAATCGTCCCAGGGCTGTTAACTTGGATAGTGCACTGCGATCGGAGCCCTACCTCCAATGCTTCAAATGCTTATACATAGGGTAAGTCTAGGGAAGTCATTGGAGGCTTATGAGTTTCATTTTTTCAGGTATTACTTTAGGCTTCTTGCTGATTGGGTATTTTAATAGATTATAACTCAAACATTCCCGTTTCTTCATTGGCATGTTGTGTATCGAAGCCACACTCGTAACCTTGAATAATTGAGAGCGAAGTTTGATTTGCAGAGCTTGAGCGGTGTTTTTTTTTTTTTTTTTTTTTTGGTTTTTTTTTTGGGGGGTTTTTTTTTAGCAGGACTTTATCAGATGCGTTCTTTCGAGCTTTTGGTGGTTTAAAAAGTTGTATAAAGACGTGACGTGATACATTACCGAATGTCATAGGTTTACATTAAAATTGACCCGCATACAACGATTTGCACCCTTTACAACGATATACATAATCGCTTGATTGATGCGGTTTTCTTTCCTAGACACTACTCAAACTAATTCTGTATTCAAAAATAGTGTATGATTTTGCGCAAAAGGTTGTTATAAAGAAAGTTCGGAGATCGGAGGGTCCGTATGCTAAGATAAGGGCATGATCTCGACGGAAAAAATCGGTTATCTTTAGCGCCTCGTGGCTTCTCCGACTGTTTGTTGTTTGAAAATGCAATTATTGCGGTTCAAAGGTTCGTCGTTTTCCTAATACATCGCTAAACAGTTGCAGAGATCATGATATGCACATATGTGGGCATACGTGTTTGGATCAAGCAAAGCCCCAGTAGTAATTCAACATCGTTTGCTTTTTATTGACATAGCACCATCTCTAATTTACTTAAACCCTGTTTACTTAAAACCTGTTTGGGGTGGCCCTCGCACAAGCCTCAAGGTCTGTCGTGCTTGGACTGTAGCGCATGTCAGAAATGGTCTGAATACGAAGAGTTGGTGTATGGATGGAATTCATTATAGATGGTAATGTAATTGATCTTTAAAGAAACTTCATCCCTTTTGTTTTAGAAGAAAACAACTGGTGTGGAGAAACTTGCCAGCTAGCTACAGGAATCGAAGAAGCTTTTTATTCTTGCATTTCACTGACGTTGCATCTTAAGTAAATTTCTCGTGTAATTCGAGACAGAGTGGTTTCCCTTGGATGCCAATCTATTCCCACCTCAGGTGATTTGCTTCCTCTTGAATATTTCATTGAAATGGTGGGTTTCTTTTCTACTATTGCGGATAATTAAGGTAATCACCGAAGTGTTTCCTGATTTCTGGGGGTAATAATTGGGGCACCGAATTCAAATCGACACTAGTGTTTGAAATTGTTAATTAAGCGTAGACTGAAGTGATTCACTCCTAGCTAATTGTATCGGATTATTTACTTTCACCTGGCCCTTTTATACATCCCCAGGCATAAATCACATAGTCTCGATCACTTCGGCCCGAACTTCAACCCACCCAATGGATAATGTACCCTAAAATCATGCATACTGGCTGCTCACTAAATATTCTTGGTAACCATATCTATTACACTACAATAACCTGCCCACCAAATACCTGGCAGACTCTAGGCTTTTCAAATATTCCTGTAAAAATATCTTTACTGGTGAATCAATCAGCTACATTCCTCACTTCGCCGGCCAAAACCCTTAATGGCAAGTCCATCATAGATCGTATCCAAGCACCTGTACACTGCACTACAATGGGCATTACAAGAGAAATTTACCAGAATGACAATCACAACAATAGGCCCAGATTTGAGGGTGAAATTCTCTTCTTTTCTCTTCTTTTTTTCTCTCCTTCTTCAATGCACTGCTTCGCCGCTTTTAGTTCACAACTCTTTCTTGTCTTCTTCTCTTTTCCCACTCCTCGTCCCACTAAATCTCATAAAGCCACGAAAACAATAGAACTACTAAGCCCCACCAGAACACCCCCGTCTTATTGCTTTGTTGCTCGTATGGATCTGTGATGGTCCAGAATCAACAAAAGTACCTGTTTTGGATGTTTTGATCAATGAAGATTACGATTTGTCGGCCTTGATATCGACGGGATCTAATGGGGTTTTTATCAGTAAATAGTTGGTGACTTTCTTATGCGTGTGAGTTCCATGACTCTCCGGTGACATCTGAGGTTAACCTTGAGTTTTCCAACAATTGCGTTAACTTTTTTAGAACGTGCTTTCAGGAAAAGTTTTATGGATGACTTCCCCTAACCTATGACTGACGCTTTCAAGTTGATCTTCAATGGTTTGCTCATGTATAACTCGTGATTCCGGTGACTTCTTTGATTTCTTTGATTTTGCACCAGCCCTTGCAGTGTAAATAAGAGGGAAAATACTGGCGTGTTAAGGATTGTTGTTTCTTTTCCTTTTCCTTTTTCGTTTATTCAAAGCAATTATACCACATACCCCATCTTCACTTTAGTGCTAAATAATGCTTTAATTGCAACTCCTGTAATCAACCTGCTGCTTCATTAACCCGCATGTGTGATCTCCGCCTCCATACTCCATCCGGGTTATCTCCCTCTCCCTACCTCTGAAAAGCCTATTGCTGTATCTTGTCAAGCTTTTCCGACACCTTCTCTTTAGATTGAGGCGCTTCGTGGTGCGCCTCCCCTGCCTCGCATACACGAATCTCTCTTCCCCATTCACTATTCAAGATTTGTTTTCCTGTAATTCTTCTCTCGGGAATAGGGTCTAAAATTGAGTAGATGACATTACGACACCTGGCTCTCTTCAACGATTCAATTGGCTCATACCCCGTAGCATCTTTTCTCTGAACAAGGTACTCCTCGAAAAAATCATCTCTCTTTGGGTCGGCCAATTTCCATAATTGGCGTCCCGTTCTCATTGCCATGTAAATGACTCCACATGCCCATATATCCACACATCTTGAGTCAAATTGGTCTTGTGTGAACTCTTCCGGTGCAATGTATGGACTCGATCCACAGATTCCGTCGCTGAAATGGATTTCATCTTCCCATGCCATTTTGAAGCACTCTCCATTTCCGAAATCGGTGATTTTCAACACTCCCTGTTGCGTGAGCAAAAGGTTCTCTGGCTTTAAGTCACGGTGAGACACGCCCATATCATGCATATAGTTAACTCCTCTGATAAGCTGCTTGAAGAAACAATCCGCCTCGGCGTACTCGAGCTTTCCGGCTGCAATGATTAAGGTGTATAAGTCTCCGCCGGAACAGAACTCCATCACCTCACAGTAGTCACCTTTTGCATCTTTCAATAAATCTAAAGTGTCGATGATATTCAAGTGCTTCAAAGACGAGGAAATACAAAATTCCGACGTTAGTCTTCTTGAGTATTTCTTCTCTGACTCGTTGGGCCGTTTTTTGAATTCCTTAACTGCGTAAAGCACCTCTTCTGGCCCCTTTGATGTCTGTAGAGTTTTCTTGTGGGAGATCCGGACAACACCAAACGAGCCACGACCGATGACTTCCTGGCAACGGCCATATTTCTCCACAAAAGACCGACTGTCTTGCTTCGGTATAAGATCGTCAGCTTGAGCGTGATATGGAGAAGTGTTGTTCTTGACCTGGCTCACGAGCCCGGCAAAAAGCGTAGGGGGTTCTGGGTTATTCTCGCCCTTGTCGGACTTTTTTCCCAGAAGAATATTTGGCACGGCTGACTTGGCCTCATCACGAAGCTTTTTTGCGCCTAGAAGATCCTTAAGCATATTACTAAGTTTTTCTTGGCGTTTAGCCGCCCTCAAGTTATGTTCGTGGTTGCCATCCTCAAACATCCTGAACCTAGGTTTATTGGTAGCAGGCGCATTTGAAGGCGAGACGCCAGGCAAATGGGTGCTGGACACTGAAGGGGATATCGTGGATGGAGATATGTGGCCAGCCTTCTTTTCTGATGGGGAGCGTGATACTGAAGAGGGTTTTACTTTTGCTGCCAACGCGGCAGCGTTGTTTTTTCTTGCGTACCCGTTCAAGGAAGACAGCCGCGAGACAGATGGCGAGCGGGACCGAGTACCTGAACCTGGTGGTTGTTCTAGGGCGGCAGCCGTGGCAGTCTGCAAATTAGACAAGTCCACAGATGTCATTGATTGTGAGGGTGACACGGTATTTGCGGGAATTGCCGGGGAACCCGTGGCGGAGCGGTCGTTCGGGAGCGGCGCAAGCACATCGTCGTCATGCGTCTCCGCAACACTTGATTGTGCTGAAGTTTTGGATAATTGCGACACAGGCAGCTTAGCTCGGAAGATAGGGGATGCTATGTTGGTAAGTCTGGATTGCAGTCTTGTGTCGTTGTCAGAAACCGAATTGCCACTGGTGCCAGTACTGGTGCCAGTACTATTGCCAGTACTATTGTTAGCACTAGCCCCCGTTATAGAATCCAAGGATACATTATTATGGGAGGACTTGGAGTTGTGTGGGAGCAGGGATAAGTTTGTGGAAGAAACACCAAATAGACGGCCGAGTTTGGACAAAGTCTTCTTCTGTTTCGTTTCACTCATTAAGAGCAAAAGCAATAAGCAACAAAACCAAACACAAAACCAAAATGAAAAAGAAAAAGTAAAACAAGCCCTTTCTACCTAGACGACAACGACTATAATTCGAAAAAAGCTCACGCCCGATCTAAATGGTATATGGTGATGGCAAATAATACAACTTCTTTCTTATGAAAAAGAATGGACTGGATTGGATGTACACCCTGCACTTTTTGTGAGCCGCAGCTAAAAGAGAATGACAGGTCTTGGCAAACGAGAAGCTTCCACAAGAAAAAGAAAAGGGATACAAAATTTGACGACGACTACAGTAATGACGACGACAAATCGAGACAAGCTTTAGTGGAGGAAGTGTGGTGGCCTGAGCGTACAAGTAGGGAAGCTGGTACAAACCAAGGCTCTTTTTTTTTTCTCTCTCTCTGGATGTCAGCTAGCTGAGCG
Organism: Metschnikowia lachancei; assembly: GCA_030572615.1. NCBI lineage: Eukaryota > Fungi > Ascomycota > Pichiomycetes > Serinales > Metschnikowiaceae > Metschnikowia > Metschnikowia lachancei. The sequence continues at coordinate 18,949 of JAJMAK010000240.1, read as the reverse complement.
TGTGTGCGATATTTTAATTTTTCAGAAGCCGTCTTTTTTTTTTTTTTTTTTTCCTTTTTTTTTCCTTTTTCTGTAGTCTGTTCTCGTGCAAAATTCGTACGGCTTTTGCTTTTCGGTGCGCTTTATATGTACTGCGGGCCTTCGGAGTGGAGGAAAGAGGCACAAGAAAACACCGGGAAAATATCGGGAAACCCACCGAGAAATATTTAACAGACGGGGTTTGTAGGCCGAAGAAGCCAATCCAAGAAGACCAAAAACATGCGCGTCGCTGTGAAAAGGGTAAGTGTAGCACGGACTGGCGCGGACATGACAAGGCGGCGGCCGTGGCGGTGACACTAGCGGCAAGATTCCGTCAACGTTGCAAAGGAATTAAGTAATGCAGGTGTTTGTTGAGGTATTTTTGCTGGGGTGTTCAAGTGTTTTTTTGAGGTGTTTTTGTTCAAGTGTTTTTGTTGAGGTGTTTTTGTACAAGTGTTTTTGTACAAGTGTTTTTGTTCAAGTGTTTTTGTTCAAGTGTTTTTGTTCAAGTGTTTTTGTTCAAGTGTTTTTGTTCAAGTGTTTTTGTTCAGGTGATTTTGTTCAGGTGATTTTGGCCATTGAGACAAGGCTACTCCTGCTTCATCACATGTAGTGATAAATTTCCTTGGCAAGACGGCCCTGAAGGTTTTCGTAATAGGCGCAATAGTATATACTCTGTGTATGGGCCGGTATTGAACCTTGCTCAAGGTGAGGTGATACGCATTTTTTTTTTTTTTTTGGTTGATCTTTTGTTTTTGGTCTTGGTCTTGGTCTTGGGCTTTTGAAATTTCGGGATTTTTATTTTTGGTTGTGATTTCCCCACTAGGGCCCGTTTGTGAAGGAACGGGAAAAAACAGGAAAAAGTGTGATCAACAAACCCCAAAACATATATGATTCCGTCGTGGTGTGTTGTGGCGCCAATGGTAATTTGACGCCTGTGGTAATTTGGCGCTCTAGCTGATGATGATTTAGCGCCGTTTTACGTGGGGCGCTTTGGCTCAAAGGCACTATTCCACTGGGGATGCTCTTCGTTTCGGTGAACTGCCCTTCTCAATTTTCCTTAATGCGTCTTTTTGGCTATTTTGTGTTTTTGATTTGCCAAGAAATCAAATCGTCTCATGGAAATTTCCGTGACTACGGTGAATCCAAAAAGGGTTACTCCATTGATTCAGGCGCCTGGTTGAGGTGCTCTGCTGTCACCTTGAGCCATTTTTGCATATGGCACCGTGGCAAGGCAAAAAAAAAAAAAAGAAAAAAGAAAAAAAAACTCTTCCTGCGGCTCTTTCGCAGCATCAGCACCGGACGAAGCTGGACGAACAATGAACCCCCAGCATGCACTACACCACCACAAAAATGGGGTACAGCTAATTTAGTAGTTATGTTGATATTTTCTGTGATCGGTTTCCTGTCTGTTTTGTTTTAGGTCGTTGAAAGAAGCAGTATGCTTGTTCAGGTTGCCGCATAACCTGTTAGCCGAGACGGGGTCCGGGATCTGCAGGACGCTATCAAAATGGAGGAGGTAGACGTCACTTCATCTATGGAAGCAATGACTTTATCTCCATTTAATGCATGGAAGAGAGTAGAAAGCTTTCTTCTCACGGCCACAGAAGTAAGATGAACTTACGCAATGGAAAACAAAAGTATACGTAGCTACAGCTGGGATAACGGAGGGGAGGCAAGTGTAACCAAACTACCCAATTACCAAACTAGCCAATAATTAAAACTAGCCATCTACCCAATTACCCAATAATTCAAGCTAGCCATCTACCCAAACTACAATCACTTCGCCAAGCCTACGTGCTTGGAAAGATTTCATGTTATGTGTCCCAGTATTATATTCGTGTTAATGAAAAAAGAGGTCAGACCATCTAGTTGGCCTCGGCCAAAATGAACTCCTTGAACTCCTTATATGCCTTTTCCAAGTCGTCGTTGACGATGATCTTGTCATGAGCACCAGTCTCGGCATATGCCATTTCAGCAGCAGCAGCAGCAATTCTCTTGGCAATCGAGTCCTCGGTCTCCGTGCCTCTTCCACTCAATCTCTCCCTCAAAGAGTCGATGGAAGGCGGGCTCAAGAACAAGAAACGGGCATCGATTTGCGCCTTCTTCACCGACTTAACACCTTGCATGTCAATGTCCAAAATACAGATTCTGTTGGCCTTGGCAACGTCGTCCACAGACTTGATGGAGGTTCCGTAGTAGTTACCGGAGAACTGAGCCCATTCAATGAACTTCTCCTCTTCAATCAACTTCTTGAACTCATCCACCGTGGAAAAGTGGTAGTCCACTCCGTTCACCTCGCCCTGTCTTGGTTGTCTGGTGGTATTGGACACCGAGAAGCCAAATTTGTCGGGGAACTCGGCAAGCAACTTCTTCAATAGCGTGGACTTACCGGTACCCGATGGGCCGGAAATAACAACTGGTCTGACCATTTCTGCTTTTGTTTGTTTATCGAGGAAGATGTGGAAGCAACAGCACTTTTTTTTTTTTTTTGCTTTTGAAACTCTATTATTATTATATATTAGGGACAGGACCGACGCGATGCGTGTACGGTGTACCAACACTCCGCGCAATTGTTTTTCAGCCACGGTCGCAGTCAGCTAATAAAAGTTGAGTCAAGATCGAGTCGAGATTTTGGCCCCACGCTCCAGGCGAGCCTGAGCCTGACCTGGCCCAACAACGCCACAGTACAGTGCGGGAGCGATTTCCAATGGAACCGATAGATTTTGGTGTTGTTTTATTTTTTGGTTTTTTTGGGGTTTTTTGGGGTTTTTTTTTTTTGGCTTGAGTATTTTCACTGGGGGGCTTTGTTTGAACTTCCATTTTGAACTCATTCATTTTGGATTTAGAAAAATTGGCTTTTATTTGACGGAGGAATGCCTTCTCATGGCTAGTTTTGGGCGACGCCCTGCACCAAAAGGTTGCTCAGACTTCAGTGTCCGCGCACGGTTCTGAATTGCACCCAATGAAAGAAAGAAAAGATTGTGTTTCATTAAGTCCAAGGTCAAGGCACACTGTCTAGAAATAGTAAGGTTTGTTTTTATTTATTCTACTTGTGGTGTTGTTTAGCTTTCTGAGTTTTGGTTTAAAATTTGGGTGTTTGGTATTTTTCCCGTGTCTTTTTGATGGTACTAATTATTTACCGGGGAAAGATATTTTTAATATAAAGACAAATGTTACTGGACAAAAAGGTAAGCAAAGTTTGAACATGTTAAGAAATACACTCAAACTCTTTTAAAATTAGGAAAAGGCACCTATGAAAGGGCTATGTAACATTTTTTCCACCCCGCTTTCCAGTTTTTGCTTTTTTGTTTCTGAAGGAAAACAGTAACTCGTACGCTTCATACGGGATCTAGTTTCAGTGCTGACATGCACATCAACTAATTTAAGCAACATGAATTACACCCATTTTGTTTAAAAGATGGAATTCGAAGGTGCCTGAAAAAGACTGCCCGAGGTGGCTTCACGAAAATTATAGATCTCTATGAAAATGAAGATCAATGTACAGTAATACCTCTGTAAGCCGGACTGATCTATTGCATGAAATGTGTCCGGCTTATGGCGAAAACCACGTGTTGCCTACATATAAACAAACATACTTCCTAATTAGGAAATATTAAGTATGATGCTTGCTTGGTTTCAATTTGATTTGATACACAGCTGTATGATTTGAAAGTGGTCGTCTAAATAATATAGAAATAATTAAATCTTCTAGTTGAAAAAGTTAGAATGTGTTCTTGTCACATTAGTAAGACTCTCGTCATCCAGACAATCAAGCAGCATAGTTGTGGAGTCTTCATCTAAACAAATGAGCAGCAACTGCGTAGATTCCTCTTCATCCAGCGTACTTTCATTGTCCAGCGTACTTTAATGATGTCAACAGCAGTCAATTCAAGGGACCGGTTGCAAGCATTTTGAATTTGGGTTGTAATGTCTGTTGTAATGTCCGTTGGGATCCGAGAACAGTTAACGTTGTTCGACCTTCTAGCCTTACCACAAGCCCAATTCCTTTTGAGTTTACTTCCTTGTATCTCTTTCTCAAAACAAACCGCTTTAATTGTCCATAGGTCGCTTGGCGTTTCCCATGGTGCCAGTAATGGACGTTAGCGTTGGCTCCAAAAGCTCCAAAAATCACGAGAAACTTGCGACTTTCATACGGAAATGATCTGTGACGCGTCTGCTGGCTTTTTTCGTGTTTTTGGGGAAACTAGGGGTGTCCCGGGTGTTGTTCCGGCAATATATCGTCATGAAATCCCAAAAAAAAACAAAAACCTCTTTAGGTTTCAAAAAATCCGTCTTATAGAGAAACCAGGTGTCCGTGTAAACGGGGTTCTCTCCCCATACTTAAGAGTGTTAACTATGGCCAATAAAAATACAATCGTTCCGGCGTTCCGTCAAAAAGAGGTTCGGGCTTATAAAAGTCCGGCTTACAGAGGTCACTGTACTTGTCATAGTAATAGGGGATTGTCTCATTTCGATGTGTCGTTGCCCATTAATAGTCGATTTGGACCCAATATATTACATGGACAGCAATCTTTAAAAATGCATGGAGGTAATTGTAGAGCATGGGTCTGACCTATATCTTTTTGTTGTTTGTCGTGAACCCCAAATAAGGAGGGGGTGGGGAACTGTAATTCTGGAGTAAGACCTTCTATAGTATCACGAATTTATGTAGTGATTTGACAAGATTCCTTATCAACATGATTCTCTCAATAAGAGCAGTCATTTTTACGTCCATGAATATAAACAGAAGAGACATCCATGGGAAGAAAGCCCCGTCTTTCAATAACACGAAATGTCTTAAGTTTCTGATGAGAGGTAGAAACATGTTTGAGCTTTTCTCGAAAATCAAAGAAGGCAAAATAAAAGCTAAATCCGTGGTCAAACCAATATGCCTCGATAGAAATGAATTGTTTATCTCGATCAGCCTTGGAAGGGCAAATAAAGCTTTTTGGTGAAAATTTTGCACCCACGGAGACTCTTTCGGGGCCAATAAAAACATGATTATTTCAAATGGGGTATCTTTATTATTCCCATAAAAGCCTTAGTGGTTAATATCTCATGTGTCCCTTTCATAAATTTCCATAAATTGTACACCAAGGAAAACAACAATTTGAAGAAGCACAACGAGATTACTTTGACGAAATTGCTTGGGAAGCTCAGAGTGAGGAATTATTCACCAAAGAGTTTGGCACTGCGAAGAGGCTTCAAAAGCAACCTTTTGACTTTAAATCTCCACTTTTAATGTCATTATCTAACCCAAGAGGATTACCCAGAGTTCCAACTTTTCTTTAAGAACTTCCTCGAATATTCATCACTATTCGATAGGGCCAGGAAGTAGGGCCAGGAAGTAGGGCTAGGCAGTAGGGCTATACGAAGACGTAGCCAAATAGAAACTACCAATCCCATACTTAAATCTGTGGAATCTAGGAAATGATACAACCTCGTCATCTTACTTTCTATGCCGTCTTTGTTTTAATCTTCCGACTAAATCTCCTTTTTGCCGGATTGAGAATCAAAAAAGGATGATACAGTAGATAATGACGAGTGACTGTATGAGGAAGTAATACTATGAAGATGACTGTACGACGAAGTAATACTATGACGGTGACTAAGTGTGATGCTAAAGGATCTGATCATTTCCTTGTGAGTCTCGAATACTTAGCTTTTAAACCAGTTTGGACTTCTATATTGGTGAACTTGTTGTGTCCAAGCCGCGACTTTGATTCTTCCTTATTTGAAATAGTGTGGGATACAACAATGTGTGTTTTTCAATTCCTTGGTCTTATCATCACAAGTCGAACTGAACCATACTCCTTTTCGCCCTCAAGGCCTCAAAAAACCCCCAACAATTTATACTCCCATTATCCCATCACTATTACGCAGTGAGGCCCAGCCACGCAGCTATCCTCTTTATAACGATACACAACATCCCCCCCAGTGGGCAGTATCTCCAGACTCCACCCATTATGACTCCACCCAAAGCCCACCAAAAAAATAAAAATAGGTAAAATTACCCGCTATAAGAAAACAAAAATAGACACCCCTTTAAAAAAAAACTTAATGGCGATTTATCATGAATCTGACCCCGTGCCGGGCCTGGAGAAGGACGGAGGTAGTGCGAGAAAAAAAAAAAAAAAAAAAAAAAAAAACCATCAGCTACGACTATCGCCCCACCTCACCTCACCCTGCTGAAGGTCTGATCCAACCACCCTTTCCATCACAGATATCACCCAAGCCGCAAAATGGACCAGGTTCAACAGGCGCTCATGGCGATGTACTCGCCCTCTGTGTCTCAACAACAGAAAAAAGATGCCACGTCGTTTTTGGAGAAGTTCCAGAAATCGCCCGAGGCATGGCACATTTCGCACCTGCTTCTTTCCGACGCCAATACTCCGTTGGAATACCGTATGTTTGCCTCGCAAACGTTGCGGTCAAAGGCCACGTATGACTTGCTGCAGCTCCCAAGCGATACACTTCCCCAGGTACGAGACTCTATGCTCGATCTTCTCTCTGCGTACGCATCCAAGGAGAAACTGATACGCACGCAATTGTCTTTGGCCATTTGCCAGTTGGCGTTGCAGTTTTTGGCGTGGCTGGGGGCCATTAACGACATCACCGCACGGCTCCTGACCCCGGACACTATTCCGGCGTTGTTGGAGTTTTTGAAGAGCTTGCCGGAGGAATTGACCGATGCAAACAAGACGCCTTTGACCGACGAAGAATTCAATGGGCGTATCTCCGAATTGATCACCAACAACGTGCTGCACGTGCTACTACTTCTCAAGAACTTGATCGATAGCGGCTGCTCCCACCGTGCGTTGATGCTTGACTGTTTGAATAGCTGGATCAAGGAGTGTCCCATTGAAGAAGTCTTGACCATTGACTCGCTAGCATCGTTGATTTTCGAGTCCTTGTCCCAGGACGAAACCTTCGACAATGCCACGGAATGTGTGTGCTCGATCCTCAGGGAGACGCGTGATATCGACAACTACCAGTTGATCGACGCGTTGTACCAGCAGCTTTTACAAGCCTATGACCATTATTCGAAAAGACCCGACCAGTTGGAAGACCCCGAGATCTTTAATGGACTCGCCCGTATCTACGTGGAGGCGGGTGAGTCGTGGCATGTGCTCATAGCGAAAAACCCCCAGCATTTCAAGCCTCTTGTTGAGATTCTCTTGCGTTGTTGTAAGTACGAAGACGACTTGGATGTGGTCAAGTACACTTTCTACTTCTGGTACCAGCTCAAGCAGATGTTGACGTTGCCCAAGTTCGAGGAGTCCAAGGCCGCGTTTCTGCCCATCTACTTGGAATTGATTCTGGTCATTATCAACCATCTTAGATATCCTTTGGGAGACAACCAAGACGACCTCTTTGACGGCGATAAGGAGCAAGAAGATAAGTTCAAAGACTTCCGCTACGAAATGGGCGACGTGTTGAAGGACTGCTGCGCCGTGGTGGGGTCGCAAAAGGCGTTGGACGTGCCTTTCCAGCAGATCAAATCGCTTGTTAATCAAAATGCCCAGTGGCAGTTTTTGGAGGCCCCGTTGTTTGGCATGCGCGTGATGGCCAAAGAAGTCTCGTTGAAGGAAAAGAAGATTCTTCCCGTTATCATGCAAATGCTCGTACAACTTCCCGAACACCCTAAGATCCGTTACGCCACTACCTTGGTTTTAGGACGATACTCGGAATGGACTTCCAAAAACCCAGAGTTTTTGGAGCCTCAGCTTAATTACATCATCAAGGGCTTTGAGAATGCCCAGCATACTGGCAGCGACATCATCAACGCCACCTCTCAAGCGCTCATGTTTTTCTGCCAGGACTGTGCTCCTCTTTTAGTTAACTACTTGGAGCAGCTCTACATGCTCTACCAACAAGTCCACGCAGCTTTGGACGTCAAGGCTACGTTCGATTTAGTCAATGGATTGAGCCACGTCATCAACAAAATCCCTCTTGCCGACCAATTCAGGGCCTCGGAAACCTTTTTGGAGCCTACTTTGCACAGAATCGGTGACTTTTGCTCCGAAGCTCATCCCCTGGCTGATTTGGCCATCCAGGGCTTGGCAGACGAGGCAGAAGTATTGAGCATATTCTTGAAGATCTCTCGTTGTCAAGACTATTCGCTCCCAGAGTTCCCAATTGCCAATGTGTTCGTGGAGAAAATCTGGCCCTTGTTACCTGTTGTGTTTTCCAAGTACGGAGACTCTTTGAAAATCTGCGAGTCTTTTTGCAAGGTGATAAGAAACGCTATTCATGGATGCACCAGCTACATCACGCCATCGTTGGCACAAATCTCGCAACTTCTCCATCAAGGGTTCCAAAAAACCTACTTTGGATGTTTCTTGTGGGTCACCGGAGTCATCCTCCAGTGTAGCGAAGAATTCTCCGACGAAGTCTGCGCGCAAGTCATCTACCCCCTTGCTATTTCGCAAAGCGGATGTGTGTTAGAATTGTTCAGAAGCGACTCCAATATCGATATCCGCAGTGTTCCTGATGTCATCGAGGACTACTTCAACATGGCTAGCCATTTGCTCATGTTCTTCCCCACCGAGGTCGCAGGTAACGAACAATTCATGAGCTCTATCTTTGAAACCGGCGTGGTTGCACTTAAGGTGAGTGAGGAATACAACCCTTTGATGGCATGCGTACACTTTTTCATTGATTACATTTCGTGGGGATCGGAATACCCGCCTGTTTCGTTCTTCGAGGGAGACCATGAGGCAATTAAACAAAACGTCAAGAAGTTTTTGGTGATGGACAACCATACGGAGAAGCTTCTTGAGGTTGTCATCAATGGCCTCATTCATAAATTCTACAACGACGTGGATGGAAATGACCTTTTGATTAAGATTTTGACGGTATCCCCAAACCCCGAGCAGGCCGTGCTCTGGTTGAAGCAGGCGGTTTCTTTGTTGCCTAATGTAAGCGAGCAAGAAATCACCAAACTCATTGGTACGATAAGCATTGCTCTTCCAAATAAGGACAATAGAAGGGTGAGAATGGCTATTAAGGATTTCGTGAGCTGGTACACGAGGAAAAATGTGAACTCCCGGGCATCTTTCAACTAGGTGACTTGTGGTCACCTAAAAGCCAGTGATCACGGTGTTTGCATATCATAATGTGAACGAAGTGACACTCTTTCTCGCGTTAGGAGGGATGCCGAAGGCACATAACTAAGTCCATTTTTCCTGAAGCAGATAATTCAAAGACGCCAATCGAATTCACAACGCACCCCTTCAAGAGATACCTGCGGCACTAGCCCCTACATCTACGCAGCATACAGAAGAAAAAAAAGATCCAATGGTTTGGAATGTGGGCCATCGTGTCCCGCGCAACAGCAATTTTAGAGTTGCTGGGAACCAAGACTCTGTTCAAAAAACAACAGGGTTTGCCAAATTATGGTACTTTAAGTACATAAAAAAAATAGCTATGGTTGAAGAAAATGTCACTATTGAAACTACATTATAATTTATGGGACAAAATAGGTTTTAACGAGGGAACCTCAAGAAAGGATAAGTCCATCAATGCAAGTTGCCCGTGCAACACGCATTCATGAAAAAACAACCAGCTACTAGACACCGGGTGGGCGGGCCCGAAGGGCCGAAGGGGGAGCCCCACAGCCAAAAAAAAGCCCTTGATTTCATCGAGATAATAAAGTTTCCTCCAGGTGCATAAAAACATGGCCGTCCGAAAAAAGAAGAAAAAATGACAAACACTACAAAGCAAAACAAACAAATCTCGCCATCGCGTATAAAGGAAGGAGTGCAGGGGGGCCATGCCTTGACGGACTGCATTGCGTGGGGGCTCAGGAAAACAATAGAGGTTAGGTTTTGAGCTGGGAGGGTGCATGAATAATGAAAGAAAAAGGTGGATTTCAAAGCCTAGACCCCCATAGGCATGGGGATGATTTGCACGGAAAAAAACCATAAAGAAATCACAACAAAATCACAAAAGTCCACCAAATTCAACCAAAATAGAGAAAAAATAAGAAAATGCTAAAGCACTATCAAAGTAATGTACGTCAAGTAAAGTCTGCGAAAAGTAAGCATGCTGGTAGCCTGGTCCGATGGGGGCATCTGGCATCTGCCTTTGTCGGGCGGTCTGCGATATACCAGCAGCAAAGATAAATCCAGAACTGAGAATTTCTTTTTCGCCAACAATTGGCGGTGCGCGTGCACACAACCTAGTGGCTCTGCAGACACACCCGCATCCGGAATTATCCTGGCCCAAAACGGAAGGTGTCGCTGATTATATGCACTCATCATATTTACCTCGCCGCGGGATCTCCATCGAAAGATAACAGATTTTCAACTATATAAGATAGCGATCCCGGCGTACTTTCAAAAGCTTTTTTCTTTCTTCTCATCAACAAACTCTAGTCTCTCGTTAACAATGCAATTCTCCACCGTCGCTATCTTCGCCGCTGCCGCTGCCTCCGTGTCTGCTTACGCTAACACCACCGTCACTGACGTCCACTCCACCTTGGTCACCATCACCTCTTGTGGCCCAGCTGTCACTGACTGCCCACTCACCAAGGCCAACGCTTCCGTCTCCACCTTCTCTGGTGCCGGTAACAAGCAATACGCTGCTGGTGCCGTTGCTTTGGCTGCTGGTGCTTTGTTGGCTTTGTAAGTTGACACAGCTGAATGTTTTTAATTCTTGGTATAGTGCTAATTTATGATATTATTTAATGTTTTAGTGTAGATTAGTAGATGTTATTTTACTGAGGTGTGAATGTGACACAGAGTGTTTACATCGGGGGATTCTGTGAACACCTTGATTTTTGGCTTGAATTTTCTGAAGTTGTCAATGTTTTCTAACTTTGTTTTCTTTTTACTGTTTTTGTTTTGCTTTTTTCCCGCTTTTTCGTTCTTTTGTTCTCTCCTATTGGATGGTGTTTGAGTACAGCCGCACCTGCACATTAATAGGAACATGCACACCCACCTGCACCTATATGCGCGCAAGCAACTCTTTTTGGCTGTCCTCGGAGAGTTGCTCGGCCGGATTGGGCCAGGTGTGGCTTCACACGCACCTGCCATTTTTGTCAGATGGGCCGCTTCTGCTTGACTCCATTATCCACGAATAAGAGGACGAAAAAGTCCCTTTCTTTCACTTTTTTATATTTAGATGAGAAAAATTGTTTATGAATATGGCTTCTTGTATAACTAGGGTCATATTCATGGGCAAGGAATTGGGAGAATCTGGCGAATTTGGAGGAACCCAAGAATCCGAAGATGTGACTGGATGCACACCGTTGCATCGTGCTACTTTGCTTCTTGTAAAAGTCTCAAAAGCCCAATATGCTTGCTTTTTCGACCAATTAAATGGTTAGAGTACCATTTACGAGACACATGGGCAGTTTTCACATAATACAAATCCTAGAAGAGCCTTCAAAACTCGTCCTTTTACTTAACAATTGTCAGTTCCTAGAGAAAAAAGTGTTGAAGAGAAGACGGTTAGCGGCACCTTTTCAAGTGCGTTATTAATTACTAGATTAAACAGTTATGAAAACACCAATTGGTCTTTTCTAGTTATGCAAGTGTTCTAATGCTGGGGAGAGTCTATCATCTCATATTCTGTTTGCCCTTTAAACCTCCGTCTGAGGCCAAATAAAAGCCTTGGCACACTGAACACACGGACTTTGTGTGCTAAACTTCCTCTTTTCACGGCGTTAAACTCTTCTAGACTGGAGTCTTTCAAGGAAAATTCGTTTCCAATGGCTTCTTCATGTAAGTACAAGTTTTTAACACATTCTCCGATTTTCGGGGGTTTCCAATTCTTGAGCAACAAAGAATTGAGTACAACACTAATTGAGCTGCATGCCATAGCTCCGGCTGCAGTCAACGGAGAAAGCATCAATCCATATTTGAGAAAGCAACCCATGGCAAATGGCAACATAAAGAAGTTGTATACTGTAGCACATACGAAGTTCCATTTGATCTTTCTGAAACTGGCCTGCGATACTTGGAGGGCGGTGATGATTCCAAATAAATCGTTGGTCTTACCCTGCGACCCCATCAATACAACTTCAGCGGAGTCGATAGCAATATCTGTTCCCGTGCTTATGGCCATGCCAATGTCTGCCTGTACTAACGCGGGTGCGTCGTTAATTCCATCACCAACAAAAGCAATCGAGACATTTCCTTGTCCGCCAAATCTCTCACGTATTTGCACCACGATTTTATCTTTGTCTATTGGCGAAACCTCGCTGAAGATGTTACCCTTGGGCACGCCGAGCTCTGCTCCTACCTTATGGGCAACTTCCTTATTGTCTCCAGTCACAATTCCCACCTGATAGTTCTCCACATGTTGCAAATAATCAATTGCATCCTTTGCACAAGGCTTGATCGTATCGGAGAGCTCTAAGTAGCCACTGTATGATCCATTGATGATCACATGAGATACACTTGACACCGAATCCTTCAAGTCACTTTCAAGCACATCTGCTAGGTCTTGGCGAGCCTCTGGATACTGCTTTACCACCATACGTTTGTTTCCCACAGAAACCTCGTATGTGCATCCATCTACCGAGATTTTTGCATAAACACCCATGCCTGTAAGAGCTTTGAAATCCTGGATGGAGGCCAGGAACGTGTCTCCTTCAAAGGTTTTAGACAAAACTTTCTTTGAATGTTCAGCAATAGCCTTTCCTGTCGGATGTTCAGAGTGAACCTCAACAGATCCAACCAAAGTCCACCACTGCTTATCAGAAAGACGAGTTTCGTCTAAACATTGTTTAAATCTTGATATTTGTATTTCACCCTTTGTTAATGTCCCAGTTTTATCGAATAAGATGACATTAATGGCACTGGCCTTTTCCAAAACATCGCCTCCTTTGATCAACGCTCCGTAAGTAGCGCCAACTCCTGTACCAACCATAACCGCAGTTGGTGCAGCTAGACCTAATGCACAGGGACACGCGACAACAATGACGGAAATTGCTAGCTTTAGGCACACAAAGTATTTGCCGTTCTCTTCCTTTGTGAAGGCAAAAGGAAGCGCCAGCTCAAAGAACTTCAGACAGAGCACCCAGAAAACCAAAGTGGCTAAGGAAAGGCAGAGCACAAACGCGACAAACCTGGCGGCAATATAATCGGCGTATCTCTGCACCGGGGCCTTATTAACCTGTGATTCCTTGACGATGTTAATGATCTGATGAAGTTGCGAGTTTTTTCCTGCGCCACTCACTTTCATGTAAATTAGAAATGGACCATTGATGGAGCCACCGATAACAGTATCTCCGATCTTCTTATGCACAGGAAGGGATTCTCCAGTGATTATAGACTCATCCACTTCGGTGGAGCCGTAAATAATGTGGCCATCGGCGGGGATTTTTCCTCCCGGGTAAACTAGCGCAATGTCATTTTTCTGGATGAGGTCGATGGGAATCGTGGTTGCAGAAAATTCAGCCATTACTTCAGTCTTTTCATCTTGGCTCAATTTCGTGATGTTTTCTAGTTGTTCTTCATCATCGATGATAGTACATGTAGTTGGAGTTAATGACATCAACTTCGACAATGCAGAAGAGGTGGCGCCTTTAGCCCTGTTTTCTATCCATTTACCAAAGGACACAAAGCAAATAAGCATGGCAACGGTTTCGAATAGGACTTTAGGAGGCTTTTCCATCTGGCCAGACCATACACTGAGGAACATGGAGAGCACGGAAAATAAATAAGAAACAAGAGTAGAAATACACACCAAAACATCCATGTTGGCATTCCGGCCCCAGTGTCGGAGAAATACCTTGAATTTCTTGAAGAAAACAGAACCTAGATGGAATAAGATGTAGGTGGATAATATGAGCTCAAGTAAAGACACCACATAGAGCCCATGAAAGAGTACGAAGTTTCTCCAGAACCTTGTGTCTTCGGTGAAACTGAGAACGACGTTAGGAACACCTGCAGCTAACGAATAGTAAAAGTTGGAGCGCCAGTATTCGATATCTTTAGCTTTGGAAAGGAGCTTCAATTGCGAGTTCAAAGACTGGTCCACAGAGTTGGTGATGGCGAACTGAAGCAGGGAGTCCATGGTATTTAAAGCGTTCAAAAGCGTACGGATACCTGTTATGTCCGTGTTAAGAGAAATGCGAAGCTCATCAACAAGGCTTTCGTTACCCAAGTCCGTGGTGTCGTTTTCGAGATCCTCAATTTTGACTTGGCCCTTGAACACAAACTGGAAATGGTCTACCCCGGCCAAGCTATTGAGAAGCGCCTCTACGTTGTACTGTAGCGCTGCGACATCAGTTTCGGGGGAAATGCCGTGGATTTGCAAGAGGAAATCCTCTTTTTGGTCCGTTGAGGAGGTGAAGGAGGAGGCAAATGAGTCTGCGGACAACAGGGATGGGTCCGCAGAGGTGGCCGACCCCGCGGACCCTGCGGACAGGAGGCGGCGGAGTGTTTCCGTCAGAAGGACTCGGGCGTCAAAACCACAGTCCTCGATGGTTTCTTTGATGAGTTTAGCGGCCACGGTAGAGTCGTGTGTTACGTGGGCGGCGTTGGTGATCTGAGACACGTTTGCTTCGAATACCCCCGGAAGTTTCTGGAGTGCTTCTGTGATGGAAGCCGAGCACGCGCCGCAGGTCATTCCGGAAACTTCTAGTTTCGTTTCCTCAACACAAACATAGTTCGTTTGGGGTATGCTTGCGGAAGAAGACAACGTGGCGTCAAAGCCACAGTCTTCGATGGTTGATAGCAACAAATCCGAGGTAATTTTAGGTTCATGTACGATTTTTGCCTGGTTTGTGATGAGTGACACATTGGCCAGTTCCACACCATCAAGCGCTTCAAGCGCTTCGGTTATACTTGAGGAGCACGCTCCGCACGTCATTCCCGTGATGTCTATATTGGTGGCGATACTCTTGGGAAGATTCTTGGGAAGATTCTTGGGAAGATTCTTGGGATTCTGGGGATTCTTGGGATTCTTGGGATTCTGGGGATTCTGGGGATTATGGTGGACATCATTTGAGACATTTAAACCACTGGGTGGCGAGGCGGTACCTTGAGATAACGAGCCAGCAACAAGCAGCGCATCGAAGCCACATTCCTCAATGACAGAAACGATATCTCGCGGGCGTAAAGAATCAGCAAACGACACTTTGGCCTCGTTGGTTATGAGAGAAACAGCAACTTTCTTGACTCCAGGGGTGTTTTCAAGCGCCTCGGTGATGGACCCCGAGCACGCCGCACAAGTCATGCCGCGAATGGAAAACATTGCTTGTGACATGATGCGGGGGGTGGTTTCTTAGTGTAATACTCCTTCTGCGCCGGCCGGCTAAACGAAAGAGGAAGAAAAAACGAGAAGTTGGGGCGCTTTTAAAAGGCAACTTACACCTGATTTAGAGGGAGACTTTTTTCCAGATTCTGGAGGGTCAGATGGAATTGATTACGCGACTGCGGAATGTGTGCAGTGCGTCGAGAAGGCCGGGTCGGGGGAACCACCGAAATTTATTGGCAAGAAAAGGACCCTAAGTCTTGGCAGAGGAAGGGGCGGCGTTGTACTTTTCTTCTTTTGGGTGTTGTTTTTTATAATTTTCATGTTCCTAATGGCTTTCATGTGGATTTTTATGCTCGTAATGGCTTTTCATGTTGATCATGTTGATCAGTTGATGACATTTTATCACAGTTTTTTCTTTTCTTTTACGCTGCTACTGTATGGTTGTATCGGGAAATTATAATGTGTCAGGAATCTGGATGTGAGCCAAGGTTCTTCTTAACTGGGTATATTATAGTAGAAATATATTAGTAGAAATATTATAGTAGAAATGTACTAGTAGAAATATTATAGTAGAAATATTATAGTAGAAATATAGTAGGATTTATTACGGAATCTTTTCCATGGTTAGTTGGTAGGGCTAAAATGTGAGTGTTCATGCAGGGCCGCCTTGGCAGTTGCCCTTTTGACCATTATGGTCTTTTGGGGTGCTTTACTAGTGGAAATACTCCACTTGTTTTCAAATTGAAAATCCCAAACCCTTTTTAATTATTCTCTGCCGTGGGTGTCTTTGGGGTGTTGTTTGGGAAAAAGGTAACTCGAGCCTTGTGCCACGCCTGCATACAGTACAAGAAAGACCACTCCCTTTGTTTCCCCTTCTGTTCTGTTCGTTTGATTTATTTCCTGGACATTTTTAGGGATTCCATCCCACTTACTTCTACTAAATCTAGCTTCATTTAGCTTTTGGGCCTTTCCTTCATACTTTTGCTGCTGCTGAAATCTTTATCAACCACAGTCCTGGATACAGACCATATGCTATTAGACCGGATTCAATTCTCACATGTTTTTTTCACATCCACTACATCGAACTTTTCTTTGTTCTTTTCCCTCTTGAAAACTAACAATGACTCGAAACAATAGATTCCCAAAAAAGGGAAACAATAAAAAGTGAAAAGTGAAAAACGTGCGTCTGCAGAATTAAGTGGATGCTCGAGTGCCCTCAGCTTTTTCGCATTATGACCAATCACTCCACCCCACCCAAATATCATGACTTGTTTAATCATGAGTTGTTTACACAACAAATCATATTCAATAGTAATTTATTGAAGGCATTTTCGAAAAAAACAATATTTAAACTTTTTTAAAAAGTATAAAAAGGATTGCAGCACAACAATTTCGCATATGGTCTCCCACTACACTACTCAGTGTTGCCCTACGAAGTTTAACTAACGTTGATCGGACGGGAAACAGTGTTTTCTTCGTGGTTTGGCCGCAACCGACATTTTGGTAGGCTGGTTTACTAGTTAAGAAAAAATGAATTGGGAATACAGCATGTTGAGTTTTTCGAAAATTCCATGATTTGTGGGTTCATTTGAAGGATTTAGTACTAAAAGATTGGTAAAGCCAAAAATCTAGAGAATATCTTGAAAATTCGGGGTGTTTCTACAAGTCCAAATTCAGCCAAAGTGATGCCATTCAAAGAAAATCATTCAAAGAAAATCATTCAAAGAAAAACATTCCAAAGAAAATCACTGATATCGAAAAGAATATCGATTTGAAAGACCTCTGGGTATAAAAACGTATATAGATGAATGTGATTTTGCCGAGTCTTTAATATCTACCTTCTTAAATTTTCTACTAAATAGCAAATCGGAAGGGCTCGTTCTTGTCTCTGTTTAGTGCCTTAGTTACAACGAATAGTGTAAGTATGTTTATTAGTGATACAGCTACAAATGGTAACCAATATTCTTTGAGCATTGAGGACTGACCGACCCAGAAAATGTTTATAGCGAAAGGAAGGAGTCATCACCCTTCTAGAAAAGCTCTTTTGGAAAGTCTTGGTCCCCTGAGTGACATATACAAGAAAAGTTACATCCACTTTCAGGGAAGAATGTGGGATCAGAGGGCACTCTGAGTAAATCCCTAGACCAGAGTCCCCATTATGTTGCTCAGTCCACATCCACTTTCCCCCTAGAAGATGAAGGATATTATACCTGTGGGATAAGGTCAACACTGGGGCTACCATTTCATGACAATTCAATACCCATGCCTTAAAATTGGTTCCTTTATTTTTGTTTGCAGCACCGCCCCTTCAATGAATAACTCTCTCCTCAGTCGTCTTACGCACAATCAGTTCCTTCTTATGCTTGGGACCCAGCCCGTGGTACTTGTGCAGAAGTTCTTTCCAGGCCTGTTTACTGTTCAATTTGTTTCCTTGGGAATCCTTATACTCGACGCTGACTTGTGGACTGTAATCCTTAAGAGGGTCCACAGGGCCGGTGTACCGAGCGTATTTGACTGGTTTTCTTATCTCAGCAACAATGCCCTTTTCAACAAGCCTTTCGTTGAGATGTCTATCGATGACCTTTTCCTGCTCGTCAGATTTCATCTTGAGAAACATGGGGTCCTTGGAGAATTGTTCCCGGATGAGCCGCTCCTCGATACCGATGTTTATTTTTGCCAATTCTGCTTCTTTTTGCCGGTCTCTTTCTGTTTTGGATTTCCTTGCTCCTTGAGACTCCAAAAGGTCTGATTTACTCCGTAAGTACTTGAGCGTAGACAGAATACTGTTGAGGTTAGGCTCTTTTGAGTGCTCGATAGGGGGTTCATCAACGGACTTAGGTCCGAGCTGGCCCATGTCTTGCACAGAAACAGGCGTTGGGGTTGTTGATTCTTGGTCAGAATTTCTGGGCGGTTCATCAGAATTTCCAGAGACATCATTGATTGCTTTTGATCCATTGGTGCCACCTTTCACATTCATCGCAGAATTCTTTTCTTCCAGAATTGCCCCTATGGTATCTAGGAAATCCTTGGTGTCGTCATAAATAAACGCAGAGTCACCCCCTACAGTAGAGCTCCCCAAAGAACCAACATCCGTAGTAAAGTCTATGCGCTTATGCAGCCGGACCTCCTGGGCAATTTCCTCAGCAGAGAGAAGTTTTCTTGCCTTGCTCTTCTTGACACGGGTGCGGCTGAGCATATCGTCAAAGGTTTCCTCAAAATCGTCTTCGATACCACCATCAGCTTGCAAATCCACGGTGTACATGGGCCCGACATCGCCAATTGAGTCTTCGTCACGAAGTCTTTTTTTAGACCCACCACGAGATTTCTTGGACTTGATTTTTTTCATGGGAACCCTGGCCTTTGGCTCGTCAAGATCATCGAACAAGCTGCCGATGCGTATGATATTGCCACCGCTGGCGTGGCTGGTGGAAACAGATTCGGGGACTGTTTCAGCGGTTTTTGGCGCAAGCAGAATGGTTGATCCTTCTAGATGGGCCACGTGCAGCCCCTCGGCATCCGAGTCGTCGTCATCGCCACTCTCGCCCGCGAGCCTTGGCTTTCCAAACTTCAAGAAGCCCTCTTTATTTCTCTCCTTGTTGTCCCTGGCCACTTTAGCCTCTTTTGTCAACTTTTCATTGACAAGTTCGTCCCCAGAATCTTCTAGGAGACCATTATCGGCAAGCGTGAGGACTTCTCCATCCACAAGCAGAGCCAA
>JAJMAK010000239.1:0-24945 GCA_030572615.1 Metschnikowia lachancei | reverse complement strand
CTAAGGTTCGGATAGGGTGACGTGATCTACAGAGCGGCTAGAGTAAGGAGGAAGGTATAGGGCTCGGGAGAGCTGGATAACTTCATTAATCCGTACTCTATCCAGATGTGTTTTCAGGTTTTTCTCTATTTTTTATAGTTTTTGTGTCGTTCTTATAGCGGCGTCCTGTAATACAATTGTTTCTTTAAAAAAAAAAAAATAGTTTTTGTGTCGTTCTTATAGCGGCGTCTCGAATACAATTGTTTCTTTTTTTTTTTTTAAAAAAAAAACTATCATCTGAACTATTATTTGATCGTGGTCCTTTACAATCCTATATCGTTGAATACACTGGAATTCCTATTCCTATAGCACTGTTATTTCCATCATCAACCATTACTACAATCACTACTACTACCTGTCAGTTCACCAGGCTATCTCTGATTCAGATCTTTCCCGTAAAATCTCTTTCACTATTATAAACAGGAGACCCCAGTTCATTGTTACACAATTTTCCTTCTACTAGATGAATAAGTCAGCAGGAAAATCTTAAAATATGGTAAATGTTAGATGGACCCAGGATTCGACGAACTTCACTATTTTTCGATTTGAAGGCTTTCCAAAGAAACCTTGAGTTATTTTGGGGATCTTCTATGTTTTTTAAAGTCCATGAAAGGTTTATATTATTTTTTGTATATTGTCAGTCTCGAGTTCCTTTCTTGAGTTCGTTTCTTCTCTGCTTGATATCTGGCTAAAAAGACGTCATCTCAGAGAAATTCTGCATGTGACCAGGAGAAAAAGACCAGCTTATGAACTCACGTGACACAACCCCACACACCATTTGTGGATCTTGTAAAAAATACAAGTTCCACGCTTGGACACATGATAGTCAATTGAGGAATAAAAGTTCCAAAATATGAAAAAAAAGCTTTTTTGGCTTGTATTGCGCTGACTAATCAGAGCCACCCCCAGCGGACTTTCATGCCCACTCGTTCCGGCTTGTTAGGAAAAAGGACGTATATACAGGACCACACGCTACTTTCATGGTCACTCGTACTAATTCTATGGCCTTCTTAATTTTCTTATTGCCAAAGCATTGCCAATAACAATGCACGGATCGTCGGAGAAAGACATGTAGCGGGCATCATTCACCGCCTCCGTTTATTTTCCACACTCCACCCGAAGAGGAAATGTTACCATGTAAGGCCTATATACCACATAAATTTACTTAAAAAAGAAAGAAAAAAATATTACTAAACACCGAGTGCGCTCATGTCTTTGTTGTACCACCAACGAACTCACGTAAACTCACGCACCTTCTCAGAACATAGAAAACACCTGAAAATAACAAGAGACGTCAAGAAGACGATATAACAGTGCAATCTTCAAGACAATAACAAATTAAACAATACTGGTAAGTTCACAAGTAAGACAAAAAAAGAATAAAAGAATAAAAAACACAGATCTGTTCGAGGAAACTAAGTTTTTTTGTAGGCTGGAACCGTCGATGGCTACCGCACTTGGGTGCCCACGCAGTGCGCTTTTATTTCTCCGCAACAACTGCACCCAAATAGTCCTAGAACGTGCGTATGCACAAATGGGTCAGTGCTCCATTGCTTGGTAGCGCAACATTGGAGATACATTGCCGCAAGCGCAATTCAAAAAAAACCACCGGGGCACCCTTGTGGTTTATTTGTATATCTATATTAGTTCCCCCACGATGCCGCGTACTTCGAACTTGTAGAAACAATTTTAGACTCCAAGAAAGGGAACATTTCACAAGAAAATCACATCAATTATACACAATGGTCAAAGCTTTGATTGCTCTTACTAGTTACAACGGTGGCTTCTATGCTGACGGAGCCAACACTGGTGTCTTCTTTGTCGAAGCCTCACACCCATTTGAGGTTTTCGAGAAGAACGGCATCGAAGTCACCTTTGTCTCCGAGACTGGATCGTTCGGTTGGGACGAACACTCGCTTTCGCCAGACTTCTTGCTGGGAGACGACAGAAAGGTGTACGAAAACTCAGAGTCTTCCTTCATGAAGGCCGTAAAGACGGTCAAGAAACCTTCCGAGGTCAACCCTGCCGATTATGACATTTTCTTTGCTGCGGGTGGTCACGGTGCTCTTTTCGACTTCCCAAAGGCTTCCGGTTTGCAAGCTTTGTACTTGGCCATCTGGGAAAACAAGGGAGTTGTTGCAGGTGTGTGCCACGGACCATGTATCTTTGAAAATGCCCGTGGATCTGATGGTGAATATTTCCTCAAGGGCAAAAAGGCCACTGGATTTACTAATGAAGGTGAGGCCATCTTAAAGCTCGATGGCATTATGGAAGAATTGAAATTGAAGACCCCTAAGGCTGGCGTTGAGTCGTCCGGTGGAGTTTACGTGCAACCTGCGGACCCTTGGGGTTCTTTCACCGTCACCGATGGCAAGTTCATCACTGGTGTTAACCCTGCCTCTGCGGTTGAGACCGCCCAAAAGGCCATTGACGCAGTCGCTTAAATAGACTTCTTTAGTTGCCTTCAAATACATTAATCTACTCCGTACATGCAAATATACCAAGTTTACTCTTCAATCACAGCCTTCTTCTTTTTCTTCTTGCTTTTCTTCGGCACCGAGACAAGAGCATCACTCTTCACGTGCTTCGTGGAATCGGTATCCTGATATTCCATCACGACTGGCTCAGAGGGTGCACTTACTTCAGCGTCTGGGCTTTGGCCACCAACCGGTTCAATTACATGCTCCGCCTTGGTCTTTTCTTTCAACTTCTTCGCCCTTTTCTTTTCTTTTTCTGCTCTCTTTCTCTCTTTTTCTGCCTTCTTAACTGATTCGTCAGCCAATTGAGACCTGAGCTGGTTCAAGTCCACATCGTATTCATACTGCTTGGACGTCGACTCCTTTTCAACTTCGGAAGAGTCAAGATCCAACGACTCTAGGTTTAGAGTGTCAATGATCAACTTATTCTTCCGGGATTTCTTCTCTTTCTTTTTGTCTGGCTTGGCCTCCGTGCTTTGGGGTTCATCACCAAATGTGTCTTCTGCCAAAACAAGTACCTTCTCCTTCTTAACCTTTCTTGGCTTCTTGGATTTCCCACTAGGTACCTCAGATAAATCAATAAGGGATGGTGCTTCAATGGTCTCAGAGCCTGGTCCCTTGAAATCATCCAGTAAGCTAACAACCTTGTTCTTAGCCTTGCCCTGCTTCTTTTTAGAAGAGCTTTTCAAGTAATATGGGTCATCTTTCAATCTATCAAGACGATCTTTTTCCAGGGCTCCGTTGCTGACTGCCTCCTTATCGGATTCAACATCTGATTCTTCAGACAGTTCGATTTCCTTTGTCGCCACATCCTGTTCGAGGCAGTATGTCGGTGGGTTGTTTATCACGGTTTCCAAATCGAGATCTCCTGGAATCTGGATGCGGCTTTGTGCAGTGGCCGATATTGGGTTTAAGGGATAAATCTTGAAAAATGACCGAAGAATATCGGTAATAAGAGGAGGAAGCTGTTTGTTTGAGAATTTGCTTCCAGAATCATGTTCGGTCAATGCATGTTCGGTTGCATCAACAGAGACATTGCCCGAAAAGATTCCATTATGAGACTCCCCTGAGTAGTTCGATCCTTTGTCTAGATTGTCGACACCTTGGTCGTGACGGGGTTCAGAATTATCTTCTTCGTCGCTGCTTTCATCATCCTCACTTTCATCATCCTCACTCTCTTCGCTGGTGTCATTGTCTACTGACTCATCGTCAGAATCAGCTTCAGAACCATCTTCTTCGGTCATTTCAACGGAAAGGTTCTTGTAGTATTCCAACTCCTCACTCTGCAACTTAGTGACACCATCGACACCATCGACTTTTAAGGAGTCATAGCAGAGTTTGAGGTATTCAAGCCACGAAGAGCAACGTTCTTGTACTTCGTAGCTAGCATGATTCTCCCAGTGCTCCAAATAGCGGATCAACTTGAGAAGAAAATAAGCTATCTCACAATAATTTTCATAAGGAAGCTGGCCATTGTGCGAATAAAGCTTCTCGTAGTCCGATATAATGGAACTGTATATTTTGACTAGCGCATCGATAACACTGGAGATAACATCCCCGTTGGAAAGTTTGGAGAGCTCGCCAGATATAGGAAACATGTGTTTTCCGGTAATCTCGTCGTCAATGTGCTTGTTCACAAGTGCATTGAAGATTGTAACCTTCTGGCTTAGAGATGAGGTGATATCCAATTCGTCATCGCCATCATCGTTCTCTGCAAAGCCATAGTCATCCAGATACTCACCCATGATCCAGTACAAATCTTTCATGAGAATAGGGCATGTTTGTAAAAGCCGCAAGTTCCGGGAATACTCCATCACGACTCTGGAAATGATGAATGGCCGGATGGAGGGAACTTTCATTGCTAAAGACTTAAATTCCTTGCCTAGTTTCAGAGCAATCTCCAGCAGAACCTCCTTGGAAAGAATAACTTTTCCGTCATCAACTAGCCGCGAGGATTCCGCCAAAAGCGTCAAGTTGAGAAGCTCCTTAAGCGCAGTCACATACCATTTAAAGTTGGGAATATTGGCGTAATTGTCTGCCGAGGTGATTTCCAAGATTTTGGATGTGATTTCCAACTTGAAAGACTCGGGACAATACGCAGTTGTGTTTTCTGGCAAAATCTGCAACAAGAGTGTCTTGACCAAGTTTGCGATATTATCCTCGGTGACCAAGTAATGACAGATTTCAAGAGCCTTGCGTTTAATGATGAGGTCCGAATCTTGAATACAAAGATTTATCACGGAGGATACATCGCTCAGCTTATGGATGAACGACGGGAACACGTGCAAGATCTTGACGAGGGCCAAGAGGCCGACAAAACGAAGGTTGGCGTCGTTCTGGTGGAAAAACTTCAAAAGATGATCAATACACATTTTGGCCACCTCCTTGTCACGTGACAGGTCGGGGGAAATCATATGGCCATCTACAATACAGTTGATTGACTCGTAGATGAGTGAAGTAGCATCTGTTTTCGACATCAACGCGACGATAGAAGGCATAATGCGCTTTTTCATCCTTGGTTCGATCCGCAGCAAGCTCTGGAACAATTTGAGAATGCGAATGATGAGCCAGTTGTTGGAGGTGTCTTCCAAGATGGTGAAGAACTTCGGCAAATACCCAAGAAACGCTGATGGGTGTTTCTTGGAAATCTCACACACCACGGTGATGGTGGCGCTAACCACGGCCACGTCGGGGTCATCAAGTTTTTCGATCACTCGAGGTAATGCCAGTTTCCAGCTTTCAGGATATTGGAGGAAGATCTTAAAGAGCGCAAGTACAGCCTTTTTGCGGATATAGGGTTTCAGGTGGGTGAGTTTCATTGCAATATCGTCCACGAGGTCCTTAGCGAGGTTGGGGGTGACTATGGTGGCGATGCCACTGAGTGCCAAACCGATCTCGATGTGGTTGTGGGAATTGAGGTCTTTTTTGAACTGATTTGTCGCCAAGATCAAGAGATCCTGCTCGCTTTTGAACGACTGGGTGGCTGCAAGGTACCCAATTCTCTTCTGTTGGAACATTGGCGACGACATTACTTCCAAAATATGGAAATTGCACCAGCTCATGTCGAAACCGTACATTTCCAAGTATGTCAACTTCAACACCGCCGTGGCCTTGACCTCGAGGTCGGTGGATGTCAATTCATCTTTACATTCATGAATTGCCCTATTGAGAAATACCAGAAGTGCTTCAGGCGAGTCTTTCAGCTGAGCACGGATGCCCTTGATGAGGTCTGTCAAAGACTTTTCGAAGGAGATACCGAACGGTTTAAGCCGGGCCAACACCTCCGAGCTTTGAATCTGGAATGCCGACATTAGAGGTGGGGCAGATGCAGTTTTAGAATTCCAGGGTAAGTTATTGGTCTTATTGTATTTGGTGAGTAAATCCCCCGGATTTTTTTTTCTTTCTTTTTTTGTTTCTTTGGTGGGTGTTTTGCTTTGTTGGAATAGATTCTTGGGCTATCTCCACGGTCGAGATCTGGATGGAAAACGTAACAAAAATGCGCGATCGAGAAAATCATTGGGCCCAGGGCCAGGGTCAAGTCTCACGCCCCACGACCACCGAGGTCCAGCGGAAGGAGTATCCAAAAATTAGATGGGATAGAAATATAGTAGAAGAAACTTAAATGTTAGAAATCTTTAGGTTTGGATAGTAGAAGGCAGTGGAAACCTTTTTTTTAAATGAAGGGGTGGTTATTTTGTTGTGTATTTAGGGGTATTGGAGAGACCGGTCCGGTTATAATGAAGAGAGATGGATGCGAAATGCTCAGTCTAATCGAATCTAAGTTCTGGAGATATCGAGGCATTGACGGGAGTTTTAATTTATATGAGTTCCAAATATTTTCGAGGTTTCTCTGGATCACTCATGAGTATCATCAATAATATTACGGGCTTAAGGTGGACATGGCCGTACTTAGGGCCTAGTATGTTGTGCGCTCTCGTATCGTTTGGCTGCAACTGCTGCATCTTAGTCTGTAGTCAGACATATTTCTAGGTCACCGTTGAACTTACACACAAAACATTGGCGAGTTTTCAACTTCTGTATCACACTAAAGATATAAGCCAAAAAATCAGCAATTGTGAATCTTTTTTCTCTTTTTAGGAAGAATTGTATCACGGTGTTTTGCTTATACGTGAACTTCCACGCGTCGTGAGACCATAACCATCTATTATATTGGTAAACTTCTACACCATCCAAACAGTACAGAAAGTCTATCATAATAGCAGAGAAATCTTTCTCATGTATAAAAAGAGCCCAACAGACCAAAAATGTCCACCTTACTCAACCAAAATCAAAAGATTCAAGAAAACATCAATCTTGTAAATATATTGGTCCACATGTCAGTGTCACCTGTCACCGTCTCGCATACGCACACCGTACACGTACGCGCACGCTCTAAACAGCAAATACAATGCACTGCATGCTAAAGACTTCACATGTTTCCTCCACAACATACTCATTTGATCCGGCGAAATTAACCCTCTTCAAACCACGTACTAACTAGTCCGGAATATGAACACATATAGCATAGAATATCCGTCTCTGTCACTGTCGCTGTCGTCTTTTCTTGAAGAACGTGGCCACCACAATTATTCTTTCCCGCAGTCACCGCATCAGCCAGTGCCTCACCAGCCAGTGCCTCATGATTCAAACGGATATGCTGTCACTGAAGAACAAACAAAAACCCCACACACGGCACTGGGAAACGCTAGCCCGTCGCTGATACACAAAAACACACTGTCTGTTTCTGCCAAGGAAAACAGGGACTCGAAAAGTTTATCTGAACCCCATACAACCTCTGACAATCTGGATTGTGGCCCTTCGGAATATGTACAAGATTCTTTACAATCAGGAATAGACGATCTCGACTCTGACGATGAATACATTAGTAGTGGCGAGGATGAAGCTCTTGACACGTTGGAAACGCCTGCGTCGCGCTCGCACCAATTGACTTATGGCACCAGTATTGCCGAGCACACTGCCTTTTTTGAGAAATCATTGAGCGATGCGTTGGATCTGGTTTCTCTCGATTCCTCTCTTGCTTTCCAAGCTCAATTGAGTGGTAGTTTGAACGCTAAGGCCCAGCTTCTTGCAGAAAAACAGGCCCAGCTTCTTGACCGTGTAGAAACCCTCAACACTCTATATAAACAGTATATCGGCGAGAATAGGCTCGGCAATCTCGAGAAAGATATAGAGGCAGTCACGGTGCGACTCCGCCACTTGAAACATGGCCACTCAAAAACCACGCTTTTCCGCAAAAAGAATTCACTTGGTGTTGTGAACCAGTACCCTATCGAGTATAACCAGGCTAAGGATAAGGTGATTGAACGTGCAACCAGCTAGGGGCTACTAGATATGATGTTATTGAATGTTCAGTTATGAATGGTTAAAGCTACGGATGGTTAAAGCTATGGATGGCAACAGTCGAAAAAGGATTAGAAAAGCCCTCGCTTAGAGCTGGGCGTAAATAATCCCCACTCCATCCATCCAACTTCCGGTGTATCCATACAATCCAACAATACTATGGTATGGCGTGGGAGGCTCCAACACCGAAAGGTGCCCGCCCTGGGTGTTTCCGAGCATTGGCGATGATCTACCGCGGTCTGTTCCAATTTGCACTGCATCAATCCACTGGCCGTTTCTAAACGACAACTTGGTAATGCGTTCACCGTCGGCAAGGTCAAAGTCCGTATAGTTGTGCGTCTGGTTGCCAATGGTTACCTCACCTGCACTCGAATGGCCAGGCTGAGTGTTTCCAGAACCACTGCCATGAATAAGCTTACTGAACAAATTTCTTTTCAATGGCTTTGTTTCAGAAGGTTTTTCTGCTCCAGGAACGCTGTTCTCTTTATAGTAGAAAGTCATTCCATCCAAGGCACCTCCATGGTACACGCGCACCTTGTAGACGCGAGCCGAGTCGAACCCAATGTAACGCATCTGGCCATTGACCGAGCCTAATAACTCACTCTTAATACCTCTAATGGAACCGCGTCCTAAGTTGAAATCGTTTGCGATGATCGAGTCCTCCGAAGGGAAGCAACGAGACTTGAAGCCGGGGACCCAGAGGTCGCCCGTCACCGACAAAACACGCAAGTCGAAATCCTGCGCCGAGTCTTTCCAGTTCTTGCGCACATCCCGCAAACAATCTTCGAAATTAAGTGCCACTTCGAACACAGGCCCGAGCCCGCCGTAGCTCTTGGGGTAATAAGATACGTGGTGACGGGCTAAGTCTTCACACACAAGTTCAATCATGTATATTCCCGAGCTGGACTTGATAACCACCAGACCGGGGTTACTCACATATATCGAAGGCACTGCGCCACCCTGCGGTGGATTCATGAGCGTACAATCAAGCTTTGGAAAAGTAGCATCATTTGCGTCAGTAGGAATGGAAAATGATCCATGATAGAAGTACCGGATGATGTCCATGATATTCCAGTGGCATGTTCTAGGGAACGTGCCATCATTTCCAATAACAGATCCCGGGCTGTTGTCCCTCAAACATCGAACCTCACGGGTCATGAACAGCCGGTTCCACCAGATGTAGTCGCGGAGCATAACCCCGTCTACTTGATGAGGTGATCCTAACAGATGTCCAATCTCGTGCATGAACGCACCCATACAGATGTTCAAGCACTCCCATGCGGTGGAACACTGGTTACTGTCGTTTGCCACCTCCCTGATTGAAAGGAGGGTATCGTCCACAAAACATGGGCTGATTTGGGGAAAAGTCAAGGGGAAGGAGTGAAGTCCATGCGAGCCAAAGATTGCCATTTTCACCTGCTCGGTACCTCCACCCAACGCAGCATGTGTGGTGATAAGCGACCCATCCCATGTAGAATCCAAATACATCACCGCACATTGGATAGGGGTGGATCTCTGCTGGTAGGATCTGAAGAAGTCACTCTGGCTGACGAGATCAATTGCATGCCTGAAAAGCCCACCGTTATCTTTGGCATCTGGGTTTTGCTGCGCCAAGTCCGGGTGTCTGAGCTCGGCCACGGTTTTGGGCGAGCGAAGCACATGCACCTTAACTTCGTCGTGCGCCACGGATGCAATTTGGTCGCTTCCGAAAACTTTCTGAGAGTTGATCGACTCCTCCACGAACGGGAACGACCGGTTGCTCAATCCAAGTCTGTGGAAATCGTCCTGAGTGAACGCCTGCATCATACGTCCCGCCACTTTCAAGCGCTGCACTGCCGTGTCCAAGTTTGCCTCTTCTCCACGATCCAATTTGTACTTGGGCATGTCATAGACACCCTTAGAATCTTTGCCCACAACCACACACATGTGGATCGGCTTGTTTTGAGGGAGAGGCTTGTAATGAAGCGTAAGCTGGCCCTCGTCAGTCATGTAGCGCAAATTAAATGGCAAGCCATCTCTGCCCAATTCTGCACCACCCCAGAACTCGACCTTATAAACGTTTGCTTCATTTGGCGACACGTTAACAAGAGCCTTGAAGCGAGAATTGTTCACTTCAAAGCTTTGTGCGGGGAACACACGATTGTCGTTGTTGATGAATCTGACGATACCCCGGTCGAAATTGGTAGTTCTTCCAGAAACAATGACTGTTGGAGAAGAGACGATTTCGTCCTTATAGTTGAACTCGATCATGGTGAGGCTTCAAAGAATGGGAATTGAAGAAAATAACTAACGCACAGAAAAGCAAATCAACGCTGAGAAGTGTTGCAAGTGATAGAGGGATAAGAGAAAAAAAAGGAATGTGTTTGGATGAGAAATATCTAAAAAAGAAAACGGAAAAGAATGGTCGGTTTCGTGGTGTTTATGTATTCTTTGCTCAATTTTCAATCTTGAAGATTGCTCATAGTGGACAGGTGGAAGTCACCGTGTGCTCACATGTATATGCACAGCGTGTCATCTGCGCAAGGCCGCACCAGTACTTATGAAACCAACAATGGTGGTGGTTGAAATAATGGTGATTATACAGATGTTGATCTTACAGATAATGATAAGAAGAAAGGCTTAGCTGGAATTTTGTCTACACAGGGCAAAGGAAACGCCCACCGGCCATTTTACTCCGTACTCTCCGTGAGGTATGGAGCAAGCACACTTTCTGAAATAACGCGTTTTTTTCTGTTTTGTTTACTTCATTACTTCTCTTCGATTTTATACTATGATATCTCTTTGGCGACAATCTTGCCTGCTGAATTGGAGATCTTTCCACCATTGCACACTCATAACACCGAAGAAAAAAGACAATGTAAGGTAATAAAAGATTAGTGCGTCGAGGTAATGGAGCCAAACAATAGGTCCAACAATGAGCCTGCAGCATGCACCACATGTTTATAAAACGCCATGATGCCCATGTTTTTGTACTTTTCCTCTATACTTTCCTTTCCAGAAGTTAGGAATGTCTCCACACGGAACGAAAGTATTCTTATTCAGTTCCAGAAAAAAAATTCCATCGTGTTATTGTTTCTGGAATGTTTCTGAGTTCTTCAGACTCCGGCATCATGTGTGGAGATTTTAGGGCCACATGCGCGAAAGTATTTTGTCAGGCCCGGCAGGTGGAGCACTGGAAACACATCAATTCACCAAAGGCTAATTAATTCCAGTATAACAAGGAAACAATGTAGAGGGAGAAGATATTTGGTTTCAAAATTAGTTTGATGGTCTATTTTTTCTTTTTTCTTTTTTCTTTTTTTTTTTTATTCGTTTGTTTTATTAAAATTTCCGGAGTTGTTGGTATTCATCTACCTTTCAGCTCCAAAGCACCGCTGTCTGAGTGAAAGGCCAAGGTTGAGCCACAATCAACAATTTCTTTCTAATAGAAGGGAAGACACACGAAGAAACTCAAAATCATGCAAAACATCACAATCTATTATATTCAACACCTCATTATATTCAACACCTCATTATGGTCACTTCCAGCTCCTGTTGTTTGATGGGGATGTGGTTCAATGATGATATCTTACTGCATCCTGGGCAGCCGGCCCCCACTGCACGCTCGGCTGCGAGGATCTGGGGTGAGCCGAGCCAAGCCTCATCAAACTGCCGAACCGATTTGTACTAAGCCGAGTATAAGCACGAGGTGAACATATACCTAATTTCTATTGAAAAACAGAATAAAATAAATCCAAATACCCGCTGATTTCATGAGGCGGTAATACCAAGCTTTGAAGTGCAACGAAGAATAAACATCATGGCCAGCGAAACGGTCAAGGGAAATGCACATGACAATGACAATGATGCTGACTCAGACTCGGACGTGGAAATCCTTCTGGTTCATGACATCAATAAGGATTCTACGAGAAACTTCCTACGGGAAGCCGAAGAGGCACGCGTCAAACGAAGAAAAATGGCTGCGAATCCGCGAGCGCAAACACCCCTTGAAAGTAGCGGCAATCTACCTATAAACCTATCATATCGATCACAACAGACACTGACAAGAAATAAAGATGGCCAATATGATAAGAACTCTCGCCCGGAAGTTATCATAAGTCGAAGTAAAAGTCAAGCAAGGCAAGAGGATTCAAACGGCCGAAATAGCAAAACTTGTGGGACACAGCTCGTGGAGGGTCATATAGAAGAAAATCTTCCATCTTCTGGAAAGAGGGCATGGTCCAAGATCAGATTGCTTGCGGATTTGAGCGAAGGAAGTGTTTTACATCCCACTACCTCGAATGTGAATGTGGATACTGTGACCCTAGAATCGCTTGTGGGATCGGCAGACCTTTTAGAAACATATCAGTTCAACTTTAGCGTGGAAGTGTCATTATTCCTATCTTTCTTGCATAAAAACTTCACTCGGGACCGTCGTAAGATCGTCTTCATTACTGGAAACACGGTGTTTGAGTCACCACAGGTGAAATCCAGCTTACAAAAACGGTTCGACATTTCCGAGGCAATTGCTCCGCTTCCCAATAGATTTGCCTCTCACCATACTAAGATGATGGTCAATTTCTTCGAAAATGGCGAAGTGGAGATTGCTATCATGACATGCAATCTTACTACTTTAGATATCTCCGGCTTGACCCAGGCGCTCTGGAGGTCGGGTAGATTGGGCAAAGGGCCAACCACCACAACGCCAGGAAAACGGTTCCGGTTTGATCTCTTGCGCTATTTTGCACGTTACAATCTCACTGTCACGCGTAAGTTGGTGAGCGCACTTGAAAAAATCAACTTCAGTTCCGTAGATGTGGAGTTGGTGGCCTCTGCGCCAGGATTATACGACGTGAAAACTAGTCTGGCTGCAGGCGAGTGTTACGGATACGCTAAGCTCCGCCAAGTACTTGAAAGAAACGACCTTCTTATCAAAGATATTACAACCAAGCACAACATCTTGTCTCAAGTGACGTCTATCGCGTACCCGTATACCAGCCATAAGGGCAATACCTCCTCAGTGTTTTCCCATCTCCTATGTCCGCTTATGTTTGAGGAATGGCTGGGCGACCTCAGTCCAGGTGCTCAAGCCTTTGAGAATCACCAGCAAATGTATAACTATACCCCTCATATCATCTTCCCTACAAAAAGCGATGTCGCTCAAAGCAATCTCGGTTACTTATCAGGAGCTGCGGTTCATTTCAAGTACGAGGGTTCTGCTGCTCATAAGGCTCAGTACGAGCAGAACGTAAAGAAATATCTCTGCAAATGGAGCAATCCAGGTAATATCACCGGTAGAGAACACATCACGCCACATGTCAAGTACTATGCGTGTGACAATGGCGATGACTGGCGACTGCTCAAGTGGGTCATGGTCGGCAGCCATAATTTATCGAAGCAAGCGTGGGGTTACCCCAAACCGAAAACAGACGGTACTAAAATGGACGTTTCAAGCTATGAGTTGAGCGTGTTGATCCCCCAGGGAAAACATAAATTGGTTCCCACTTACGGTGCGGATACACTAGAGAATGACTCGGAAAATCCCGTCAGATTTCCATTTCTTCTTCCGCCTGTACCTTATAGCAGTGAAGACTTGCCATGGAGTACTGAAAGCAGTTGTGGGTCTATGAAAGACCGCTGGGGTAACTCTTATCCATAATTTTGACACGTGAGGTTGAAAAGTTGCAGTATCACCTAAATGCAACTATTAATGGCCCACGTTCAGCAACATTTTTTTTAAAGATGAAAATTACTCGTGCAAATTCTGTACATGGTCTTGGAATCAAAATTTATGAGTGTACCCTGTACATCAATAGACGGTGTTAGATGTTTGGAAGTTGGGGAAGATTCGTACTCAACAGATGTTATGGTACCCTAGTAATGAGCAATGATCAAACTTTCGTGAAATATAAAGTGCCATTAAATATACCACAGTTGAACAATCGTTTATGTCACTCCCCAGACAATGAAAACTATGGCCTTATTCCATAATATTCTATGACAGTGCTCCTAGACTAAGCACTCGCAATGCCCCGATATCCGATACATAAAGCAGAGAGAAGCTATGCTTGATTTATTTACAAGCTAAAATATCCACACTCATTGGGTATAGATTTAAGATGCTTCATGGGGGAGACCTGCTTTGATCTTATCATGTGGTTAACTTTTATGGCTTTTCCAAAAGACAACCAGTGGCAGAAAAGAATTCCAGAAGTAGGTGAAGATAAATGCTTTAAATTGGGAGATTGGATGGGACTGGGTAAAGTTGGAACATCACAATCCCTCAAGGTGAAATCTTCGATATGGGCTTTTCTTCGCCTTTCTAAGATTTTAACTGGTGACGAATTGAACGACTACATACCATGTCGAACTCAGGTCGGGCTAAAGAACATCTTCTACAACAATCATATTCTTGAGCAACTTAATCATCTCTCCATCAATACAATCTTCTGTTTCTTTGCAATTACCTTGTTCTTCCAAACTTCTCTATAGTACATGATTCAAGCTTAAGTATATGAGGTCATTCTGAATACAGGAGGTTACAAACAACATTCCCAGTATATTTTATTAGTATATCTTAAAACACTTAGCAATAAAAGCTCCAACCTGGTTCATCGCCAAAAGTTTCTTTCAAGATTCTCTCCAAATATTATTATAGTAAATAAATCATTCTGCAAGCGTACCTCAGTCCAAACGAGTGCGAACACTTTATAAATGGCCATTTATGATAACAGCATATTTCATAGAATAAAAACATATATTACTCACACGTAATGTTGGGAAGTTCCCAATTCCCAGATTCAACTCTAGTTGAGTTTTCATTACAATTTGAGTACAACGATATTGCGACGCACCACACAAATCTGGGCCAGAAAGTATTCCTCCGGAAATACAACTACTATAGCTTATTCACATACCACCTTTCACAAATACAGGGTAAAATGACGCTTTATAAATCTTAAGCATGTCCTTTCTATATAAAATTGATACCCCAAATGAATTTTCAGTGCAACCCCAGAAACTCAATATCGTTTTAACACATATCGTTATATACACTAAAACTGCATTCAACCAGAGACGCGACTCACCATCATCTTGAAAATCCAAACACGTCCTCACCTTAACCCGTTAACACAGTGCCACATAAATAAATTAATATGTTTATCAAGCGCATCACTATCCAAGGATTTAAAACATATAAAAGCACAACTGTGGTTGACGAGCTTTCGCCGAATCTTAACGTGGTTGTGGGCAGGAATGGGCTGGGAAAGTCGAATTTCTTCTCTGCCATCAGATTCGTTTTATCGGACGCGTATACACACATGACAAGAGAGGAAAGACAGGGTCTCATTCATGAAGGGTCCGGTACGGTAATGTCGGCGTATGTGGAGGTTGTTTTTGACAACATGGATCGGCGGTTTCCCATCCAAAAGGACGAGGTCTCGATCCGGCGGACGATCGGGCTAAAAAAGGATGACTACTCTATGGATGGCAGGTCCGCCACACGGTCTGATATCATGAATCTTTTGGAGAGTGCAGGGTTCTCGCGTCTGAACCCATACTACATAGTTCCGCAGGGTAGAATCACGTCCTTGACCAACTCTAAGGACTCTGAACGTCTTCAACTTTTGAAAGAGGTCAGTGGGGCGAAAATGTTTGAGTCCAAACTCCGCGAATCCAATAGAGAAATGGCAAACTCACAATTCAAAATGGAGCGTATCGACGACTCTATGGAGAAGCTCGAGGAGAAGATTTCCGACTTGCAACTCGAGCTGCATAACTTGAAGGAGTACCAGCAACTCGAGAAAAACAAAAAGATTTACGAGTTCAACATTTTCGACCGGGAATTAAAGTCTTTGAATGCCCAGATCGAGGAACACGAGGAAGAATACGAGTCCCTCGTGGCTGATTCGCGCCAGGATATTTCGGACTTGGAGAAACGTGAGGAGTTGTGCCAGAACAAACAAGTTTCCATCGATGAATTAACCTCATCTCTAAAAATTGCTGGCCTCGAAGACGAGCAGTGTAAGATGGACGAAACCCGTGTTTTGGAGGCCCTTGCTGCGAAAAAGGCCGAAGAAGCGGCACTAGCGAACCGTCTTACGTCTCAGAGAAGCATGGCGGGTGACGACGCAGTGAGATTCGAGCAATTGACGGCTAAAGTAAGTGAGAACTCTCAGATTCTCAATGAATCGCTTTATCCGAAGTTGAACTCTTTAAGAGAGAGAGAGTCGCGTATTTCCGCTGAGATTGCTGATCTCTCAAACACGCAAAGATTAATCTTCTCCAAGCAAAGTCGGTTTCTGGAATTCGCCTCCCGTAAAGAGCGCGACCAGTGGTTGACCAATGAAATCAACGGACTCGAGAAGGATTTAGCCGCTAGACAAACCCAGTTCAATGCGGTGAAAGCGGAGATGAAGCGCGATGAGGAACAACACATCGAATGTGTCACCCGTCTTGACGATTTAAGCAGTGCCATCGATGATGTCCAGCATCAGGAGACTCTTCATGCGTTAGAAGAAGATGTTCAAGTGGCCAAGTTGAAGGTTCTGACACTTTTGGATGAGAGAAAACAACTTTTCCGGGACGAGATCAAAACGCGGTCTCTTCGCGATTCTGCTGAGCACGAATACGCAACTGCCAGTCATAAAGTGGCACAGACCATGGACAGCTCACAGGCAAAGGCCTGGGAGGCAGTTAGCGATATCACAGAAAGGCTCAACCTCCAAGACTCCGTGTTTGGTCCTCTTGTAGAGCTCTTCACTGTATCCGATAAGTATAAAACTGCAATCGAGGTGGTTGCCGGAAATTCTTTATTCCACGTGGTTGTTGATACCGATGAAACTGCGCTGATTCTTATGAAGGAATTGACCAGGATGAAAGCAGGCAGAATTACGATCATGCCTCTTAACAGAATCCATGCACCTGCAGTTAGTTTCCCCGAACAAGAAGATCACGAGTTCATCCCTCTCATCAAGAAGATTAAGCACAACCATGAACTCGTCGGCAAGGCCATCCAGCAGGTGTTTGGTAAAACAATTATTTGCAATAACCTTCAAAAAGGTTCAGAACTAGCAAGGAGACATGGACTTAATGCCATTACATTAGATGGAGACCGTGTCAGTACGAAGGGTGTCCTCAGTGGAGGGTTCAGGCATTTCAAGCATGCGCGTCTTGATAGCTTGAAGTTGCAGTCTAAGAAGAAGGCAGAATTCACCAGATTATCATTTGAATTGCGTGAATGCGAAGCCAGAATGAAGACTTTGGATCAGGAAGCAGCATCAGCAACCAAGTTGCTTGAGACTAAAACTCGTGAGCTTGAAACGCAAAGAACCCGCCTTGAACCACAGAAACTCGAGCATAGTAAACTCATCGGTACTAAATCATCGTTAGAGAGGGAGATTAGTACCTGCAAGAAAATCTGTGAAACCATGGAGCAGGCGATCACTAATCTTAACAGTAAGGTTGAGCAGTTCCGCTCAGAGATGGCATCAGAATTTACCTCTGTCTTGACTGCAAGTGAAACCAGTCAACTAGAGGAAATCGCAGCCAAATTGCCCCAAATTGAAGAGGAATACAACACCGTCGTTACCGACGTGGCTGTGTTAGAGACTGAAATTGCTGAATTGGAGAATTTATCGTCCAAATATAATTCCCAGATGAAAGCTATCAAAGACTCTAGTCAATCTGAGTCATTAAAGGTTGAAGAATCGGCCTTGGCTGTGATTAAGAGTGAGATATCTGCCCTTGAAACCCAGGCCGATGTATTGAATAACAAATCAAAAGCGTCAGAATCTCATGTTGCAAAGCTCACTAAAGACTTAGAGAAAAAGAAGAAAGAACTTGAAAAGGCCAACAAGCAACAAGCAGCTCTTTTGGTGAAGATCGAGAAAGCTTCAAAAAATGCCGAGAAGATATTGGTCAAAAAGGCTATTTCAGATAAGAGAAGAGAGGAGCTCCAAGAAAAAATTCGAGCTTTAGGTGGTCTTCCTGAGGAGGCTTTCCAAAAAGAGATATTTGAAAACATCTCGCTGGATGAGATTTTCCGAAAGCTTGATAGTATCCACGACGAGTTGAAGAAGTATGCTCATATCAACAAGAAGGCGATGGAGCAATACAATACTTTTGCGAAAGAACGCGAGGATTTGATATCGAGAAAACAAGAGTTGGAAGAATCAAAAGAATCTATCGAGAATTTGGTCATTTCTCTAGAACAACAGAAAGACAGCGCTATCAAGAAAAGTTTCTCTGAGGTTTCCAGGAGTTTCTCGGAAATCTTCGAGAAGCTCGTCCCAAGTGGAAAAGGTGAGTTGATCATGCGTACCAAAGATGACAGAGACGGACAAAATGTTGAATCTATTGAAAATTACACTGGTGTGTCAATTCTTGTTTCGTTCAACTCCAAAGAAGATGAACAGCAGCAGATTGAACAGCTTTCCGGAGGCCAGAAGTCCCTCTGTGCCATCACGCTTATTCTTGCAATTCAGAAGTGTGACCCAGCACCATTCTACCTTTTTGATGAGATCGATGCAAATCTCGATACACAATACCGGACAGCAGTTGCAGCCATGATTCTGAGCTTGGCCTCAAATGCTCAATTCATTTGCACCACCTTCCGCCCAGAAATGCTACAAGTTGCCAACACTTTCTACGGGGTTTCTTACGCAAATAAGGTCAGTATGGTATCGGAGATCCGGCAAGAAGACGCGTTAACTTTTGTCGAGACCCAACGGTGATGACTAATCCAGACCTAAATACTGGAAGGTGCGTGGTGAGTGTGCGTGGCGTGATTTTTGTTGGCGGTGCTTGCCCCACGGGTCTAATCTCGCACCGTCTGCCGCGTGCAGAACTCGTCTGATGTCGCGTCCGATTTCTTGATCTCAAAATAGAGAATGCGATGCAGATACGACCCATTTCTTTTTCTCTTTCTAGATTTCTTGCCACGCCTACTTTCGTTTAACCATGGCCAAAAAATTCACCCCAAAGCAGATCGAGGAGCTCATCGCTGAAGGAAAGGTCATTATCATATACCAGAACAGTGTGCTAAATCTTACGTCCTGGCTAAAGTTCCACCCTGGTGGGGACAAAGCTGTGTACCACATGGTGGGCCGCGATGCTACAGATGAAATGCTCGCCTATCATAGTGAAGAATCGATTGCCATTTTCCACAAGTGGAAAATAGGAGAGATTGACTCGCAGTGGAAAAATATGTTACCCCCTATTCAAGGTGCAGTTTATCCTCTGGTGAAGGCCTTGAAGAAATCTCCTGATCTTGATGAGAAATTAGATTTAGGCTCGCCTGTTGGATCGGACGATAACTCGTCAGAAACTTCTGTGGAACTCGAAGGACCAGAGGTTATCATCAAGTTACGGAAAGCTGGGTACCCTGCTGGTACGGTGAAGCCCGTTATCCCACAAACGACTGAGTACGTTGATTCTAGCAATAAGGACGAATTTTACCCTGTATTGACATCCGAAGCTATTGTCGACCCAAGGGAACTCATGAGTCTGTTTGAAAACGGGATTGTGAGAGACGAGTTATCTCGGCTTCCAGGTCTCGACTATGAGACACAGAACACAATCCGGGAAAAATACAATAAACTCCATGGCACCATAATCAAGAATGGGTTCTACAAATGCGATTACTCAAACTATGTTAGGGAAATTGTGAAAATTGCATCGTTATTTTTATATTCGTTTTCCTTCTTGCATCTTGGCCATTACTTTCTTAGTGCCCTTTTCATGGGAACTGCTTGGCACCAAATGACATTCATCGCACACGATGCAGGGCATGTGTCTATTACACATGACTATCAGATTGATAACTTATTCGGCATGATTGTGGCTGATTGGTTCGGGGGTTTGAGTTTGGGTTGGTGGAAAAGAAACCACAACGTGCACCATCTCATCACCAATGACCCAGTACATGACCCGGATATTCAACATTTGCCATTCTTTGCAGTCAGCACTCGTTTGTTCGGTGATGTTTACTCGACATACTATGATAAGGTACTTTGGTTTGACTCGTTTGCTAAAAAGGTGATCCCTTTCCAAGAATACTTATACTATCCCATTCTTTGCTTTGGCCGTTTCAACTTATACAGATTATCGTGGACTCACCTTATTCTTGGACAGGGGCCAAGACATGGTAAAGCCGCTTGGTTCAGGTACTTTGAGCTTGCAGGACTTTCTTTCTTCTTCTTCTGGTTTTTCTACTTGATGGTGGGCAGCATCGATGGCGGTTGGAACAAGGCTATGTTCGTGGCGGTGAGCCATATGGCCACGATGCTAGTTCACGTTCAGATTACTCTCTCACATTTCGCTATGTCCACTTCTGATTTGGGAGTGAGTGAGAGTTTTGCCTCCAGGCAACTCCGCACGACTATGGATGTTGATTGTCCCGACTGGCTCGACTTTCTTCACGGAGGCTTGCAATTCCAAGCCATTCATCACTTATTTCCTAGACTTCCAAGACACAATTTGAGACGCGTGCAGCCTTTTGTCATTGAGTTTTGCAAGGAGGTGGGGCTTCCATACTCGATTTACGGGTTCGGAAAAGGAAACGAGGTCGTTATCGGCAAGTTATCGGAGATTGGAAAGCAGTGTTCGATAATGTTAGAGTGTACAAAGAAATTGAAGGAGGATCAGCATCCATTTACATAGATAGATACGTGCTAGTTATATTAGAATTAGAATGTATGGTTTTTGTTTTTTAAACGCTGAAATGATGTGGTGATGTCGATGTGACTAATGCAATATAATTTGCCAAATGCAAATATGAACGAAGCGAGATCACGAAGAGTTGGCGGTGGTATCTTGTTTAATCATGCCCTTGGATTCTAGGAACTGGATGAAATCCACAATAATGTTGTTCTCGTGTTCGTATAAGTCCCGTTGCACAAGCTTTGTGAATAAGGAACCGGCCCCATTGACTTCCTTCTTGTATCGTTGAGGAATATTGACGAGCACTCCGTTGATCATTTTCCGAGTAGCAGAGGTGCCGGGTCCATTTGGATTGGGACCGTTGCCATGGCCATTACCATGACCGTTGCCATTTCCCGAGTTATTTACATTTCCAGGGCCATTTCCAGAGGCTTTTCGCAGACTTGCTTCGGCGTTGGTCTCATGCACATTCCTACATTTACTCCCGAACTTACACCGCTTATTTTTCGAGTAGAATTTGCAAATATTCTGTTTTGCAAGGGTTTTCTCCTGCTCGGGTACCACCTCTTTTTGCTGCAGCAACTTTGCCTCGACGTTCTTACGCGTGGGCCATTTCTTTCGCCGTTCGGCAATCCACTTGGCAATGTCCTCTTCGGTCTGTAAGGTGATGTTGGTACCCTCGATGAAAACAGGCTCCTTGTCTGGTTTAGGGGCCGAAGAATGTTTTTGTTTTTGCAATTCTTCAGAAACAGGCTCTTCTTTAGGGGTATTTGGTAATGGGTCCAATCTTGTTTGTTGTTGCATGCCCCTTGTCAGATGTGCATTCCTGTCATCCACATTAGGCTGGGTTTCTACACCATCAGTTTGGGATAGGATGTGGCCATGCAGCTCGACTTCATGGAGCACTTCAGGGTGGATTTGAGTGTCGATTTCGGGTTCCGTGTGTAATTCTCCTTTTGATACCACGGATGATGTATTTACAGAAGGCGCAAAAATAGAAGAACCCATGGGTGCAAATGGAGCAGAGGCACATGGAAGATGTGTGGGTAAGGCCGAGAAGTCAGGGCCAAGATGGGGTTTTTTTAAAGGTCTTGCTGAGCCGGCAGCAGAAGCGACCCCAAACCCGAGCCCAACCCCAAGACCAGACAGAGGTTTGGTTCTTTTAGCGCCAATCCCGGTATTTCTATCGTGATCCATTTCGCCGTTTTGGTCACTTATCTATTAAGGTGTTCGTATGTTTCACCCAGCCTAATTGACAAAGCCTTGGTTCGCGAAGAATGATGTGCGATGAGAAGACTGCAGGCACAAATACTGTGATGTGCAGGTGCGCGCACGCGTGGCCACCGCTGGTCATTCCGTCATAGCTTCGGCACAACGTCATCCAGTTCTCGGTTTTCTCACCACTTCCCCTTAAGATATCCCTTGGAAGGAAGGGATCAAATGGAAAATGAAGTTGGAGTTAAACAGAGAATAACTTATCTTTGGATCATTAGAGATCACAAGAAGTAGTACTAGTTGTTATCTCCCAGAATACTATGGTGGAGGCAGCTACCAGTGAGAGCATTTCGTGCGCGATAGCAAATAGGAGAATAAACCTGCATGTGTTTCGGGACGTCGTGTATATAGTGCTCCTCCTGCACATACAGGTGTCAGCTTCGGGTGCGCCTCGGGTGCCGACTATTGTCCATGCTGTCTGGGTATTTATAAATAATCGTACATCGACACTCATTAATCAGTTGTTCTCACCTTTGATTTTTCTCAGAATACTTGTTTAACTGAAAATGGTATGTTTTTTACGTTTATTTCCATTGCGCTAATTTCAAACGAGACCATTCTTCTAGAAGACCAACGATTGAAAGATAAAATTTTGAGCAATACGGATACGGAAGTCACAGCAACTATTGAGGGAGTTGCTCGTCCGGCCGTTTTTACCCACTGGGTTTTCACCGAGGCAGTTTTCAGATGGAGATGCTAATGCAATGCTATTGCACAAATATTATGACGATTTCCACTTGATTTCCCTATCTTGTTCGCCAAACTGTTCAAATTATGGTTTTCCTGATGCTCTGCTGATGCTCTGGCATCTTTTCCAACCATCTACTAACATGTCATAGTCGCACTACCAACAAGGACCTCCTCCTCCACAAGGTGGTTACTACCAGCAAGGACCTCCTCCTCCACAGGGTTACTACCAACAACAGCAACCTGTTTACGTTCAACAACAACCTCAAAAAGGTGGAGGCGGATGCTGCAGCTCTTTCTGTGGATGCTGTGCGGCACTTATCTGTTGTTGCTGTGCCGAAGACTGCTTGGAAATGTGCTGTTAAGCCAGGTCAAGCAAAAACTACCTGTCTAGTTTAGACCGGCATAGACTCTGAAAAGAAGGAGTTACCAGAAAAGTGATGAATCATTGCGTTTCGGGTTGATGTACTGCTAATATGTTTCTTTTCTTTTTTTCAACAAAGTAATAAAAGTTTCGCTATTGTTTTATATTGGTGTACATATTTCTGGCTCTACCTTTAGATAAACCCTAGGTGATATCAAAATTTTAGGCCATGCACAGTATCTACAATAAGTAAGATAAAAAAGATTCAATAAACACTTCTATTAACCACTTTAGTTCTTCTTCTTGGAAGTACTGTTCTTAGGCAACTCCTTGCTGAAAGGAAGGAACTCGGGCTTGCCTGGAATGTACAGTCTCAACACCTCAGGCACAACAATACCGTCCTCCTTCTGGTAGTTCTCCAAGATACAGCACAAGGCTCTCTCGGTGGCAGACAAGGTGGAGTTCAAGCAGTGCACGTACTTCTTCTCAAGCTGGTTCTGTTGCTTAATACCGCATCTGATCTCCAAGTTTCTCGATTGGTAGTCGGTACAGTTAGAGCACGAAACCAACTCCTTGTACTCCTTTTGGTAAGGGAACCATGCCTCCAAGTCATGCTTCTTGGCAGCCGCATTGTTCAACTCTCCAGAAACAATGCTCACCACACGGTAAGGCAAACCAAGCGATTGGTAGAACTCCTCCGAGTTGTGGATCATGTTGTCAAACTCCTCCCATGACTTCTCAGGCTCCGTCAACACAAATTGCTCGATCTTCTCAAAAGCGTGCACACGGAAAATACCCCAAGCATCCTTACCGTGGGAACCGGCCTCTCTACGGAAACAAGAAGAGTAACCAGCGTACTTGATTGGCAATTGCTCAGCAGGGCTCTCAAACCACTCGTTAGAGTGGTATGCAGAGATAGGTTGCTCAGAAGTGGCAATCAAGTACTTCTCGTCTTCACCGTCAATCACCTTGTACAACTCCTCGTCGAATTGAGACAACTGGGCGGTCTTGGCCATCACCTCCTTGTTCATCATAACTGGGGCCTGCAATGGAACATATCCCTTCTCGTACAAAAACGACAAACCGTAGTTGATCAAGGCTTGGTTCAAGAAAACACCCCATTTACGCAAGAAGTAACCACGATGGCCTACAATTTTAACTCCACGCTCAGGGTCATAACCGTCCAATCTCAAAAGGACCTCGTGGTGAGACAATTTAGCTGGGGCACCAGTAGCAGAGGCCACGTCTCCCACTTCAGCATAGTTCTCTGGTTTCCACGTCTTGACAATCTCGTTGTTGGCCTCGTCCAGGGACACAACCACAGATTCGTGAACGATGTTACCCACTTGGTTGACCTTGAAACGCAAGTCTGCGTCGGCCTTCTGCTCCACCTCGGTGAGAGTCTTTTTCTCGGCGGCAAGCGCATCTTTCTGGGCCAACAACTCGCTGGCATCCTCCTTGGCCTTAAACTTTTGGCCGATTTGTTTCTGTAGAGCATTTTGCTTCTTGTTCACGGCATCCAAGTCGAACCGGATCTTGGTCCAGTCCTTGTAGCCCTGGATAATCTCATCGACGATTTCAACGGGTGCACCTCTCTTTTTTTGAGATTCCCTGATCTTTTCTGGGTCTCCACCCTTGTCAGCGAGAAAAGCATTGATGTCCAACATTGTTGCGTGTTTAGATTTTTGTTCGGCTACAAGAATTTTTTTGGAGTTTTTTTTGACATGTCTTTTTTTTTTTTGGCCTTGTCGTTCATGGACTGCAGAGTGCACCGGTCTCAGTGCTCGCTTCTGAGTCAGTGATACAGTAATAATGAGAGAGAGCCCTAGTAATGAGGAATTACTCACCAAAAAGGTTCACTCGGAGGTACTTTCATTTCCAGCACACAAGCTCCATTCAGCGAATAATTACGTGTTTTTAAGGGGAATTTAAACTTTTTATTTGA
Organism: Metschnikowia lachancei; assembly: GCA_030572615.1. Classification (NCBI taxonomy): domain Eukaryota; kingdom Fungi; phylum Ascomycota; class Pichiomycetes; order Serinales; family Metschnikowiaceae; genus Metschnikowia; species Metschnikowia lachancei. The sequence continues at coordinate 155 of JAJMAK010000239.1, read as the reverse complement.
CTAAAAATAACGTGCTTTTTACCACCGAAACATTTCAAAGTTTTTCCAGAAAAAGGAAATTGCGCGAAATACTAAATTTGTGAGGATATGATGAAAGTAATGAGTCACTTCTAGCAATCTGAAACTTCAAATTGTGTACTAGAAATTAGTATAAT
>JAJMAK010000238.1:0-24990 GCA_030572615.1 Metschnikowia lachancei | reverse complement strand
AAAACAGTCTTGAAACAAACCATAACAGAAGCTATCAAAGAGGATTAACCCCCCAAAACGACTCAATAACACACTCGCAAAGTCTACACAAGCACAAACACAAACATTCCCTCTGCTATATAAAATACGGCAACGCCCACCTTCGCATTTTCTCCTCGGCCCCATTCTACACATGTCTTTCGTGGAACTACCGACGTCACCACAAAAGACCCCCGTTTCGGCGGTGAAATTCTCCGAGCCAGCGGACGAAACACTTCTTGTGGCGTCGTACGATAATTCTGTGCTGTTATATAACTGCACGCGCCGCGTAATTGCCGCCAGCCTCACGTCACCTTCGCCGGTGATTTCCGTGGCCCATTCCAGCTACAGAACCACTTTTGCCGGACTTTTGGATGGCACTATCCGCCATGTAGACTACGAGAACATGGCGTTTTCGTCTTCGCTCGTTTCTGTGGCGCCGGACGAGCTCAATTCCGGGTTTTCCCAAGGTATTAACTGTCTCCGGCCTCTAGATAGAACTTCGTTTATAGCATCGACATATGGCGGGGTATTGCTTCAGTTTGACCCCCGCTCGCTGCGTGTGGCCGACCAGCACCCTGCCCACGGCAAAATCTTGGCCTTGGACACTTGCAACGACCTTGTCACCGTGGCGAAATCGCTGCTGACGGTCGAAGTCTACGACGCTAGGAAAATGCATGCGCCCGTCCAAACACGGTCCACGGGGCTACGGTTCCAGGTCACCGCGCTTCGCAGTTTCCCTTCGGGTGAAGGTTATGTGGTCAGCAGCGTGGACGGGCGCGTTTCGGTCGAGTACTACGCGGAGCTGGCGGAAACCCAGGCACAGAAGTTTGCCTTCAAGTGCCACCGGATCCGTGATAAGGATGCCGGTGAGGATATTGTGTACCCTGTGACGGGGCTTCTTTTCCATCCCAAATACTCCACTTTGTTCACTGCTGGAGGCGATGGAAATGTGTGTGTATGGAACTGGGCCAAGCGAAAACGTATGAAGCTCTTTTCCCATGGCATTGAGCCTCTGCCGATTTCTCATATGGACCTTTCTGATGACGGCCATTGTTTGGCCATTGCGGTTGTAGATGACTCGTATGCCAGAGCATCTGGTTTGGGTGGAGGTTCTACTAGTGGGGGGAAATTGCTCATCAGACAATTAAGCGAGGCCGACTGCAAGCCGAAATCGTGACAAGACATTGATTTCCCAAATACCCAAGGACACGGGCTCTTTGAGTGAGCTCAGAGGGACAATGAAACTCAAAAATGGGCATATCATCGCCCGTCATTTGCTGATTTTTTGACGGAAGATTGTTTCTCGTTGCTCAAAATCACACTACCTTTTTGATGGGTTCACCCACAAGACTCGGTTCTATTTCGACCATGGACATTTGCAGAGTTCACTGTGACTTTTTCGCATGCCTCAGTCACGGTAGAATGATGGTTATGAACTGCTGATGTATCAGCTTATGCGTGCAACGGGGTAATTTATGGCGGTTACAATGCTGCTAGATGAAATCTTTTTGAGGAGGCCCACCCTAAAAAGGCCGGAACCCCCCTTTTGGGATTCTTGCAGCAGTACTCATATTCTTGTCGACAGCAATAATGTGACTGATATATGAGGTGTCTAGACAGGTATTCATTACCGATGGGGAGCGATGCAAAATCACAATTCCACTCCTTTGGGCGTTATCACCAGTAGGTGGAAAGTTTTAATGTTGTCATAAAGGTTAAGGTTCTATGATAACCTGACAAGATTTACATCTTTTTGCAATTCATAAGGGCTCTATTCATGAGTGCTGTATTGGCATACATCGGGAACATCTACTCTATAATAACGGGCCGGTGTTATTTGCTCGTTTTGGATCAAGCATTTTCTAAGATTCATCTGATTGTCTTTGACTAAAGCATACACACCCGTGAAACAAACATTCCTCGTTTTCCCAAATATTTCTCAATAACGCCAATGGGCCCCCAAAGACTATTCTAAATCGCATTTCTAAACGATTATGTTTGCATGTGAGGAAAAGTTTACACCACATTATAAAAGCGGCTTCTATTGGCGTCAAGAATAATAAGATTTATTCAATGGGAATGGCGATAATATTAGAAGACTTGTGAGCATGGCCGATATTTCCTCTAAAAGCGGTTGATTTCTTTGAAACTGTTCATTTCCCGGAGTGGGATATTCAGTCCTTCACCGAGAAACCACCAAGGCAACACCCAAATAAAGCACTACATCGGTATAATTCACGTGGCCGTTGCAAAACTCTTAGATCACCTTTCTGGACAAAACAGCACGCCGTTTTCCCTTGACCCCAAGAAAATGAAGTACTTCCCCTAAGCATAATTCGGTTATTATATCATTGAGAAAGAAAGGAAAAGGAATTCCGTGTTTATTTTACTCGGAACAATTCTGTGATGTGTTTATCCTCGCTGTTTAAACCTCGTACGCTTTCCGTTGACTGGTTGATATTTAAATCTGCACGACCGCAGTTGGTATTTCTCCCGTCTCGAAAAAGGACTCTTAAGAAAATTCTTCATCGGCCTTTTCCTATCGCAAAAATGTTGAGTTTGCCTTCAGTAATAAAGCTGTCTGCGCAAACATTATGCTTGGATGATCATGAAACATGCAGCGGATTTTCACCCAGCTAAGAAAATTTACTATTATTGATATTTTGGTTTCCGGATGACAAATAATTTCTACTTAGGCAGAAAAATCTCTAAACAAGCCAGTTGACTTGTATGAGGTTTGATTTGCCATGAATTTCTGGATAAAGCTAAGAAAGACCTTATGTTTGAACACCAGTTCCATGTGAAAGACTCTGGTTGGTGGCTGTTTACTTGCTCATGTGCTTAGTATCTTTCAACCTGCCTCAGTGTCCATGGTAATGTATCATTTCGGGCGAAAACATTACTAATTACTTCAGTGTTTACAAGCGATTACAGTGTTACTAATACCATGAGATTTTGAGAAATTTACTTCAGTGTCACTAAACGACATCAACTCATCCATGGTAAATGGGGTCATCAGTCCACCAACCACCAACTAGGCGTGATCTCTTCCTTCAGCGACATTGACCCTCGGCCAAAGTCAAGTTTTATTTTCTTCAAATAAACTCAAACCAAGTTCGGTCAAGACAAAACGGAAACGTTTACAATCACCTTCGATCAAAGGTTGCCAGTCTTCGTGCATCAGGTAGGCCTAGATCGCCATTGCATTTATTGGACACGTGTTCTTCAATTTCATGCATCATCTGATAAATTCCAAAGTTATAATTTATCAAGTATAGCTCGACTTCACGATGTATATCACAAAACATTGAGGACGCATGGCCCAAGCAAAAGAGGTGGTTGACAACATTCATCACCATTGGTGAAGATGGAAACTGGGGGTTTAAGTGTCCGGGAAGAAGTACTACAGGACCTAGTTGTTGATAAGTAGAGAACGGTTTAAGATGTCTTCGAATAAGTAGACCTGAAAAGCCATGACGAACTTGCAGAGGAGGTGAACGAGTTCAAAGGTGATGATTTGGAAGAAATGCTAATCGAGTCGCCCCAACACTGGCGACGGTGATGAGAAGCTCACTGATAATTGATATGGAAGACTGATTTAGTACTACTTATACTATACTACTTTTACTATACTAATTTTACTGTACTACTTTTACTGCACTACTTTTATACTTAAAGAATAATGAAATATGCCGTCAGACAGACAAAATGCTGACTTTCAACGCTCACCATCGCCCCACAAAGCCAACTCAGCTCTGAGTCTCTTTTTGCTAAAAAAGACTGTTGCAAAAGTTCGTAAATGACTCCATTGGAACTAAAAAATATGCTAGCTTGCACAATCCCAGCCATCAAATTGTTGAGCTAAGCCCCAAATCCAACAGTCTGCATTAAATCTCTTACTTATCATACGCTCATTATTAGAGATTTCGGTCCCCTGGCCTGTCTATCGTGAAATATCTGGTTAAAGTATGGGGAAACTCCCATTATTTCTCATATCCTCAATCTCTTTCAATGACCGAGCCAAGCTATAAAGACATTGAAAGGTATTTTTGAGAATAAATCTCATTTTGGCACGATTCTTTCAACTCCCCACCTTAAGTCACCCCTCTTCAGCTATTATCGTTATAACGGGGTGGACCGCACCAACCGGTTCGGCGACTCCAATGTCATGGCCCCAGTGGTTCTAACGCCATCACCATGCAAGGTTTGAATCCATTCCGAATCTTCGGAATCCCTATATGCGTATAATTTAGGGTTACCGTTTTCTTTATATTATAATGTACCTGCTACTATTGTTTACATCACCTGAGGTTATTAGTTTCGAACACCGACCCCCCACGGGCCTACGGGCCTACGGGCCCTACCCCTCAGATACCGGTACGATACCGGTACGATGCCGGTAAGATGCCGGTAAGATGCCGGTAAGATGCCGGAACGCCGAAATTCCAAACAAACAGAAATAAAAATTTCCAATAAATCATCATAACCCACCCAACTCGCATCCCAACACTCTTCTTCGGGTTCCTTTTTCCCCAAAATTTCTTACTATTACTAATACAAAATGCCCCAATCACCGGCCGGGGACTGCCAAGCGCGGCTGGACGCATCTCATCTGCGTTCCTGAATACTACCGGGGTCGCGATCTTACAATGGGAAAAAAAAACCCGACATACAAAACTTGAAGCACCGCTATTGTTTTGCCAACTGCAAGTGACTTGATTTGGTGTTTTTTTTTTAATAAAAAAAAATATAGCTGTTTATTTACGGCCATTTATTTCTTGTTTTTTTCTTGTCGTCCGGTCTTTTGCAATCCGTCTTTGTGGACGTAATCCAGGCACCTTTTTTTTCTTTCTCCTGTTTTCGCCGTTGTACCAATGCTGTTCCACGAACGAACACAGAAGTTCCTCACATGGCTCTCGGCCAATGCCGTGGATGTGTCTCCAAAAGTAAGGGTGGATGATGTTCGGGCCTCGGGCCAAGGCCGGTGTGTTATTGCCACAGCCGACATCGCCGATGATGAAGAGCTTTTTTCCATACCGAAAAGTGCAATTTTGAACGTGGAATCATGTTCTTTGGTCAAAGACTTTCCCGCAACAAAAGCTGTGCTTGCGAAAATGACCCAGTGGGATGCTCTTATCTTGGTGTTTGTGTACGAATGGAAGAAAAAGGCCGAGCGCCTGCCCTGGGCGGCTTATTTCGACGTTTTGCCCGTCAATGACGAGTCGTATGCCTCGGACCAGTTGGTGTTCTGGCAAGAGTCCGAAGTCTTGCAATTGAAACCTTCGTATATTGTAAACCGCATTGGCCACGACTCGGCGATTGCCATGTACCGCCGGCTTTTGCCCCGCTTTGAAGAATATGTGGGCAAGGTGTCGCAAAGCGATTTTGAACTTGTGGCTTCTGTGATCATGGCATATTCCTTTGATGTGGGAACCGACGATGATCCTGAGGATGATTTGTCACAGGGTGAGGCTTCACACGATGAAGTGTCCCAGGATGAAGAACCTGAGCAACACAGTCATGATCACGGCCATGATCACGGTCAACACCATCAACATGCCCATCAACATGAACATTCCCACGATCATAGTGATCAACACGACGAAGCTGATGCTAATGATACCGGTTCAAGTGTGGAAGCTGATGATAAAAGTAACTCTTCCCGGTCTCAGTCGTCCCATGGAAAAGGCGCTCTGGGAACCACCGAAGCTGGGAAAGACGCCGACCTCGTCGACCAAAATGAGGAACTCGTGCAAAACTCCGACCATCTCAAGTCCATGGTTCCACTCGCAGACACCCTAAATGCCGACACCCACAAACACAACGCCAGCTTGTTCATCACTGCAGACCGCTTGGTCATGCGCAGCATAAAGCCCATCGCCAAGAATGACCAAATATATAACATTTATGCGGAGCACCCCAACTCCGAGATTCTTCGAAGGTATGGGTATGTTGAGCAACAGGGGTCTGCGCATGACTTTGCGGAAGTCTCCTTGGCCACTTTCAAGAAATACTTTGCCGAGAACTCCAGTCTCTCCCAGGACACAATCGGCGAGATCTTTGCTATCTTGGAGGAAATCGAGGCCGAGGAAGACGAAAAGTTCGTGCTCGATACCTACGACTGTTTTGCTTCAGGCGAGGTGATTTTCGAGTTGACTTTCCTTACTCAGCTCTTTGTGATCATCGCTGCAATCAACCACAAAAAGTCATTCAACTCCGCTTCTTCGGAGGTCAAGGCCAGGGCTATTCGCAGAGTCTACAAGAAATCTTACCAGCTTCTTGAGGCGAGAAAACTTACTGCCCAATTCATGAAAGACTTCCCTAATATCTTGAAAGTCAGATTGAGCGAATACCCCAGAAAGGCCACCCGAGGCTTTCCGCCTCCAAAGGATACGCCCCTTACTAGGCCAGAAATGGCCTTGGTTGTGCTAGCATCGGAGTGCATCTCCTTGCAAAATTGCATGGATACCGAGAAGGTTTTTATTCAGGGCGAGCATAAATTCAGCATTATAGACGACGAGAAGCTTTTGAGAAATATCATGAAGAAAGATACTTTCGAGGGATCTGAGCCACTTCCAAACAAGAAGAAGAGGTTAAGTTAGTACGGAAAGCCGCTTGGCATACTATGGGATAAAATTTATGTAAATTAAGGGTATAAACGACACGTTACTTGTTTATTTTTATTTTTGTTTGTTGTTTCTGCGTAGAAACTCTCGAACCCACTTTCTGTGCTCGTCATCACTCCAAGTCATTCTCCTCCTGTTCAAGGTCCGGAGTGCCCGCCGGTTGTTTCACCACAATCGGCCGGCGCCGAACAACTTCAAACCCTTTCTTCTTAGGGGCCCGAGCATCTTGCCATAAATTGGCAAAAAAGCCTCTTTCGGCACTGGTACTTTCGACTTTGGCCAGCAAAGGTTTAATATTAGTAGTCCAGTCTCTTGATGCCCATAACTCTTTCATCTCTGGGTCCATTTCGTTCGTTGAAAAATACTTTTGGAAAATTCGATCCGCCTCTCTTGTAGTGTAGTCTGTTTCACGAATTCGTTTCTCGGTTTGCTGAAATTCTAAAATCGATTCGTCATCAACGGTTCCATCACTGCTACCTTTTATATCCATGGTAGACTCGGAACATCCCATATTGCGCAAGATCCGCTCACTTTTAGACCGGTAATAGTCCACCTCCCCGTCATTCAAACTGCTTGCTACGGAACACTGCACATCATCAGAATCTCTGGTAAATAATTGTGATTGTTGCATAGACACTTGTTTAAACTCAAATTCTTGTAGCGAATTTACATCATTGTCATTGGCATTGGTATTGGCATTGGTATTCTCGTTAGAATGTTTCAAAAATGTTGGCGCCTTCTTATGCACTCTTACAAGTGCCAAGATAGTTATCGCAAGGCAGTAAATCAAATGCAACGCATATGCTATGGCCACAATAGAATGAATAAACATTTGAGCGTACGCCACGTAAGTCCGACTTACTTCTGAAACATTGAGTTCTCTCAAATATGGAATGTTGAGGATTGTCACGATTAGACGAGATGTCAGCATAAGCACTGGTAGAGAATGCCATGACATATCCAAAAAGTACGGTCTGATGGCAAAAAGCGCAATAAATCTACTTGATTCAAGCACAACCATTAGCGCCACCTGTGCGGTCGGATAGTCTTGTAAAACAGCAATCACTATCAGGGAGAAAATGCAAGCAAATATATCAACCGCGACATATGATACTTTAGATGGCTTGTACGCGTTGTACAAGTATCCCCAAGTGACTGTTGCCCTCACCGATGTATACAACTTTGTCACTTTCTGCTTTCTGTGCCCCTTCAACAGAATAGGCGAGATGTAGCTATAAAGAAAGTACAAAGCAGCCGCAAACCACGCACAGAGTGAAGCTATACCAAAGGCCACGCTTAATGCAGGGATAGTAGGCCCCTCATTATGAGACGAAAGATGTGCTTCTCTACCAGTCAAAGGATGGATATAATACCCTTTCGTAGTCGGCCATAGCACCTCATAGGGGATTGTAGAATTGAAAGCATTTGTTTCAGATAGTTCATAAGGATCTCCATGAAAGCCATTGTATCGAGATGCCGTAAAAAGCATGTATATTGTCAACACTAAGAACGGAAACCCAAATGTAGTGAGAAATTCTCGTAAAAGGTGACCAAGCAACGCCCACATATTAGTGGACAAAGAGTACCGGAAAATAGGATTCCTAGAATCCTTCTCCGATACAAGTTCACTGTCATCGGACTGGTATCCAAATAATTTGCGCAAGAAACTTTTTGAGTGGGTTCTCAGTGCTAATGCCTTCAATAGAATGAACAGTTGATAACCAGCCATTCCCGCTGCTGTCCAAATTAACAAACACGTTACAAAGTTGGGCCAGCTGTAATGGTTGAATCCATTCGAGCTGTACTGTGCCAAGGATCTCAAACCACTGTAATAAGTTAAGAAAACGTTGTCCTGTTGAGAAGGCGGTAGGGATGCCCATTTGTGAAACACATTAATGCTAAGTAAAGCACACCAGTTGATTCTTGTCATCAAGTACTGAAAAAACCCTGGGTATTGTACATTTAGCCCGGTCATGAAAAGCGCAAACTGCAAGTATGAGGTTAGAGCAAGTGGGTGTGCCTCCAACTGTCTCAAGAGACCCTCGTTACAAATTGCTGAAGCCTCGATAAGGAAAGGGTTTTGAGATTCTTGATCTGGCGAAGATATAATGATCATGAAGTTCATAACGAATGAGCATACACAGATACTCAATACACCATAGAATAGCAAGCGCTCAAGACTTTTTGGCTTTACAGATGACGTCACGTACGCCACGGCGCCACCAATGATATCAGAATCCTCGTTATTTGACACAACGGTAAATCTCACCGAATAAGAGCCACAATTTTGGTAATTTTCGCTTACATCTGCCTGGTAGTACAAAGCAATGGAATCGTTTTGGTATAATGGGCACTGAATTAAATCGCCAGTATTGTTAGAGAAAAGAGCCTCGATTGAACTGTTCGAATTCGCTAGAGACGTGAGGGGTAAGGAGTTCTCCAAGGGCCTCATTTTCACATCATAGTTAGTTGTCCCTGTCGGTACACCAGAGCTCAAGTTAGACGTTCTATTTGACGAGCTATTGGATGAGTAATGTCTATGGCCAGGGACGTCTGGGTTCGGTAGCGCCGTGACTGCACCAGTAGGAGAGGATGATTTTGTCGCAGATAATAAACCGTCAAAGCGGTATGTATCCTCATACAATGAGGTATTTTTGACCGCCAACATATCGCAAAAGCGCAAGTTTTCACGTACAAAAGTCTTGCCCATGAAATCAATTTCAACATTGAGAGTGGTGTACCGATTAGTGATGTAGTCCACGTCTGTTATAATCGGAACTGTCGTATTTATATTAGCAGGAAAAATCACTTTGGAGTTGATAAGAAACTTCATCAACTTATTTTCCACGTCGATGGCCACGAAGATGACAAATGGCTCAAGGGCAACTACTGAGTAGTTGAGTTTTGGTAAATCATTGCCCCGAATGAAGCCAGCTTGGACTGTTTGGAGAAGTAGCGAGCATATAATAAAAGCAAAGTATCGTATTAGCATCTTGCAATATCAGACAAACGCCAAGGCGGTGTCCAGATGTGAAGAACAAGCGTTTGAACAACACCCACGTAATGATGGTGAAGAAAGAAAGTATGCACGCAGGTTGTGCAGATCACAATCACAGATCCCAAAAGACGCCCCGAACTCCGTGTCAAAGCGTATTGCTTGATTTTATTGTGGGGATTTGTCAAATCTGAGTAAGGAGTGATCTGAGTATTAGCAGGAGCGGAGCTGATAAGCAAAGGTAAGTTACTAGGAAAAAAAGAAGAAAAAGAAAAATACGCGCGAATCCCAGCGGCAGGTGCATGAGAGGAAAGAAAGGCCTAAAAGAGAACACGGGCGCCGACTGCAACCATTTTATAGGGAAAAGAGGTAAGAACACAAAGGGAGAAAAAAGGAGAGGATGTGCTTTATATATTAATCAAAACAAAAGAAATTTCAAAAGTACATCAAAAAGAAAAAGAAATAAGTTCCTGTGCATATCATGAAACAAATGTGAAACAAGAACTTTCCTAAAAGGGGAGGAGAGCCGGCTCGGATCTCTGTCGGAGACATTCCATTTCAAGCAATGTGTGTCGCGGAAGCTGCAACCCCCACATGCGGAATGTGCAAATCATGATTAAACGTGATAGACTACTCTTAGATTTTGGATAGAGTTGTACTTGATAGAAAGAAACCCCCCAAAAGCATTGTATAGTTCAAAAACTTGTATTTTTGTATTTCTTTTATCACCCTTGAGTTATAGTTTTGCCAGAGTAGATCCCCACGGCAGCTTTTCGCATCAATCCTTGATGATCCAACCAGGACTTGTTTTTTCATGAAAAAACGTTATAGTGGCTGTTGGAACTTGCATAATTTAGTCTTATATTTAAATATTTGTGATGTTGAAGTATGTATTGTGCTGTTTTGTGTAAAAAAGTTTTCGAAAAAAGAAAACAATTCATGGTTATTTTGTAGACATGAGCCAAATCCAAAATCAATTTACAAAGCAGTTCGGCAAATTAGCCAGTCAAGAATACTCGTTTTTCTTTGTATTATACAGTTGGATTGAGCGTATTCTAAATTTACATGCTTCTTATACCAGGAAATACCCATTAAAGCAACTCCCGAAACCCCAAGAATTCATTTATATCATGAAATACATTTGGTGCACGGGTGTTTTGTGGGCAAAGGGGTAATTTCATAAAACGGTCACTATCAAGTATGGACCAGCAAGGCCTTTTATATAAATAGCAGCGAAGATAATAATTTCGTATGGGTTTCCATTTAAATACTTCTACTATGGAATTACCAAAAGACCTTGCATTTATATAGACCATGGCTGTAACCAAACATGGGTGCAAAACCCAACGTCATATTAACGAAGGCATATGAAAAGCTTGAGCTGTTCATTTTTCCCTAGAGAATAATTTCTCCCGTCTATTGTCTTAATCTGCTAAAACATTTTCAAGACAGTTACCATGCGTGTCATGTAAAAAGCTACCGGTTATTTAGGAACGCTTCCATATGAGGATTATTAGAACCCCGTCATTGTTTCTTCCTTTTTCCAAGTGGCTATGGAGCATTCTGAAACAATCTTTCAAAAGCTTCTTCAAATCGGTGTGCCTTCTCACCCTTCAATCAATGAAGCTCCCAAGATCATTACCTGAGATTAAGTAAATGTCCATAAAGCCGAAAACATGGTGTTATTTCCGAAACGGGCCTTTGTGAACCCGAACGAGGTACCGTTTCTGGAACAGTAGAGAAAAAGGTTGCTCTTCGGTTGAAATTCCATGCTTGGATACTCCAGTCAATAGATTTTAGTGCATTCTTTGCTTGATGTAAGCTTCTTTCTCTATTGTATGAATGGGCTTATGGTACTGGAGAACGAACAGTTTGAGGGTAAAGATGTTTTGAATTGTCGCTTCACAAACAATGTTTTGGTCCAACCCCCTCGAGTGGTGTTCTAAAGATTCTAATTTTCTCTTTTTCAACTCTTCTTTTGGGGTTTCATTAAGTACACTTCAAACACTACGCGATGTAATCATCCCTCAAGTGTATGGCAGTGTGAACACCCTACACAGAAATGATGAAATTGAGTCAAAAGACCCGTAGAAGTAAAAGCGGAATACTTTGAAGATTTTGTACAATACATCCTTACATCCAATAAGAAACTTCCTTCTGTTAACACCCTTCTATTTCGTCGTTTTCCTTAGGATCCTTTGAAAAAGCCCGGGGATGCTATGATTTTCGAAACAGGGTGCTGCTGCAAATGTCAACGCCATAAAAGAAGCAATACTAAGAATAAAAAGATCCAGAAATTTTTACACCTCTTTCGAAATCAATTGTGATGGAGATATTTCTATGAGTGAAGTTACTAGATGTTGCCTCTTTATCCACAATTCATGTTCACGCGCAAGAACGGTGGGTTCTTCTTTGTCTATTTTCTTCTTAAGAAATGTTCACTTCCTGGGGGGATTGGCTCTTAAATACTCGCCATTTTGAGGAAATGCATATTCCAATATTTTGTTATGAAAGAGAAAAACTTTAGAAAACCTGGTGGGTAAATCAAAAGTTCACCTCTGGTGGATTACTACTGGGAAATCCCTCATTGAACACTTCTTTTAAGGACTCCTTTCATCAAGCTTTTAATACACCCAGATAGACGTACGTTGAGAATCTCACGATAATCAACCGAACTATCTTTAAACTCCGTTTACACGTATTAGAGTCTTCCTCATCACAGACTTCCGCCTTAACTCCGAAGAGTTACATCTTAGTGGTATGCAATGAGAAATTTTTACTTTTCATTAATAGAACAGTTATGTCATCAACCATAATAGATAGTTCTGCGATCTGGTTATTGGGAAAATTTCCTGTCCGAAAGCTTTTAACTGGTGAGCTGGGAGTGCTCAAGACCTTTCCTTGTTTCTGTCCTAATTGAGTCACCCCTGTCAACGCCAAATTGTTCAATAAATTAACAAACTCAGGTATTGGAATGTTACTAGTGGCATGAGTAACATTCATGTCTTTCACAAGCTCGGGTAATGAAGGAATATTTGAGGCGTGCCCATCACTGTCCACCCCAACACTGTTCATGAGTAGTACGCTAATAACATTATCATTGTTCCACCAACTTTGGAAAACTTAACTCAAAACATTGAGTCCTTTTTTGGAATAGGAACCCCAGTTGATGAGATGAGGACCGAGTACGCGCTAGAGCTTGGAAAAGTCCTATAGCGCAGCATACGACTTTAGCTGACATAGGTTTGTTATTACCCTCAAAGTCCAAGAGGAGTAAGATCCAGTGATTCGAAATAGAAGGTGAAAACTTCTTGAGCAGCTTCATTGAGGAAGTTGGTCCACAAAGTTTGTCAATGCTAGTAAAGCTTGAAGGCCAGCTTGTTGTGATTCTTCACTAGCAGACTCGTGATAAAGAGCAAATCACAAACTACGAGACATACTTGATGGATTCAACCGAGACATCTATCTAGCCCTTGTACCCTCAAGAAGACACATTACAATATTCTGCAAAAGCTATTCAACGCCTTCATCTTGCTGAGTTCTTTGGACTTGAAACTTCTGTTTTTTTCTGTCGCCAAAAGATCTGATATATGGTTGTGTAAGCTTGAAACACTCATGGTACTGGAAAAGAGGACAAAGTTCAAAGAGATGGCTTTAAATACAAGCGTATTCGAGATGAAGACCAGATCACACTTGGTAGTAGAAAACGCAATCAACATTATTAAGAATATACCATCAAAAACAAACGGACAAAGTAAAGATTCATCTTGTTCGACCAAGTTTTTAGAATCATGAAAACTGGACCATTCTTGGAACTATAATTCTGCATTGTAGTTGAGCTTGTAGAAAATCGTCCGCCTTCGTAACCTGATCACAATCAATCCAGAAAGAAAGTGAGAACACCATTGAACTCTTCTTGATAGCTGACAAAATACACCGTTTTTGATTAGCCAGCTACGTATTTTTTTGTGTTTTGTTTTGTTTTGTTTTGTTTTCCTTTTTTTAATTTTCCAAGTGACGTGTTCATCAAAGTTAATGCCTAATAGCTACATGGTTAGCGAAAGCCAAGAAGACGCCACTAGAAATTGGTCTACTGTTTTTTTTTAAAGAAATCACATACATCATAGGGCTGAAAATATGATCTAGTCACAGCCTGTGATATGATGTTTCTTTCAAAAAAAAGAATAACAATAAAGATGGGCCTAGAATCCCTGAGTATGAATCATCTCAAAGCACAATTATCACCGGGGTCCTCTAACTCTGTTCTTTATACCACTAAAGAGAACACAACACCCCAAACAAGAGAGAAAGACCTCTTTCTCGGGTAAACCAAGAAATTCAGTATCCATATCAACAATTCTTGGTGAAGTTTTTGCCTTGTTTTCGAGAGGAGCACAATATAGCTTTTTATTGAATCAAGTAATGCTTTTTATAATGCTCAAGTTGCCGTGGCCTATACAGTGTATTTTTTAAAGCAATTGTATTACAAGACCACGCTTTAAAAACCAACACAAAAACTTAAAACTATGGAGAAAACCCTGACAACAAGTCTGGATATAGTACGGAATAATGAAGAAATATATTCATGTAAAGCTTAGTATCCCTCTGAAGAGACTTTTGTAACGAGCTAATGAAGTGATACCGGGCTTTTTATGACCAAAAAGGTCGCAGTGTATCATTTTAGCATTTTCCCAAAATATAGCTTTTTTATGAGTGATTTGCAGGATAAAACGCCCAAAACATTTTCCAGATGATTTAGCTTTCTCCTTCTTGACATATAAATCCTAAATTAACCAATCACAAGAAAGCGGCTTTAGCTCAGTTGGGAGAGCGTCAGACTGAAGATCTGAAGGTCCTGTGTTCGATCCACAGAAATCGCATTTCTTTTTGATTTTTTGAATACCACGCTTATTTTTTTTTTATACTTCCTGTTAATTTAAATAATGTCAAGAATCACTTTTACTCTTGCTGTATATCTACACCTCACTTCTCGTATTTGTTTCGCCGTACCTGTTTCATTGATCTATTTACATATTCGCCCTCTGGCGCATCACTAATCGTTCTCCTTCTTGAACTTGGAGTATAACCTTTGAGCATGGTAGTTCATTGGGTTTGGAGGTGGATTCACCGGCTTATGGGTCTCCATACATGTCTTCAAGTCCTGTGCAAATGCAGAGCATTGTGCTGCTCCTTCTCCATTGGCTGCCCAGCAGTTCAATAGAGACGACATCAATAAGAAACATGGGTTGTTGGCCTTGGCTTGGGAAGTTTTCTTAAATTTCAACCGTGGCAATTTCGGCAACGCCATGGGCTGCGCCACCTTCTTGTATGGCATTGTGGATGTTGCTTTGTTGAAGGTGAAGTGGTGGTAGCGTAGCGAAAAATTTTGATATTGTAAAGTAGTGCGAGTCTCGGAAATCTCGCGTTTGCATGTAGGACAGATCGTTTGTTGGAGAGTCGCAATCTTGCCAGCTAAAAGGAACCAAACACCAGTATAAAATAAAATGCTAGGTTTCTCATTATTAGTATCGTAAAATGGTTCCATATTCTGTTAGTAATAAATTTCACTTGGGATAAAATCTCAGTATTCGCTAAAGTCTTGCTGCTTGAGCGACCTCGAGATGCTGCGCCTGTCTTCTCTCCAGGGAGCCGCGGTTTCTTCCCCCAAATCTCTTGGGCTTTCTCAACCAGTATACTCTCAGAAAGCTGCTGGTCGACACTTGCTTGTGTGTGACTGCATTGACGTGCTGTGGAATCAGAAGCCTTTCCTGTAGGATCATCGGAACAAGCGTATCCTTTACCAACAGTTGCACCTGGGTATGGGTATTTTCGAGAAAAGTTTCTCGATCTAGCGGCAGCTTGTACTTGATACGTGTGAGTGAGTCGATCTGTTCGTTCAAGTTTTGCATCACAACCTTATATAAGTGTCTTGTGAGACTTTGGCGATGCTTGATGGTTGTGAGCAACGAACCGTAGAAAGGAATCAAGTCGAAATATTTCAAGGCATACTTAAACGTGGGGCCGGTATATTTCGTTGCAAGTGGCGTTTTAGACACAAGTATGTACTCGTTTCTCTTGAGTTCCCTATGCAAGCCCAGGAAGAGCGACATTGTGCTGCGAGTCATCTCCGAAGAAAGCATACGCTGCAAATTGATGATTTCGTCTTCGATTTTCAACTTGAGCTCCTCCAGCAAATGCTCCAAAGTGTTGTAGTCATCTATGTCTTGCACCATGATGGGTTTTCCCTCCATCAGCAAAAGGTCTTCAGGGGAGTTTGGCTTGACGTCGTGAGGCATTAACGTTTCCTCGAGGGCATCGTCCTCCATGAAATTCACCTCTTTTTTATAGATAGGGATCTTAGTTTGAAATGGCCGGGAATCCTCGAGAAGTTCCACCGGGAATATGGCGTCTTTTTTCTTATCGGTAAATGCGTGTTTCCCTGTTTGTAGTGGAACGCCACCAAGACTTCGGTCAAACCCGATCACATTGTATTGGAATATGCTCTCGAAGGCCAGATCCAACGCCAGCATTTGGCGCTTTTGGTCGCGACGCGCAAATTTACACATGTCAGTTAGCTTTTTGTTTCGGACTGCAATAAGGCTCTTTGTATCTATGGCTAGTCTTTTCTTATATTTGAAATGGATTCCCTGGTCATTATCAAGCTCCTTGAGCACGCGATACACGCGTTCGATTTCTTCCCAGGGAGTTTTAAGAATATCAATTTCTTCCGGAAGACTGTCGATTTCAGTAACACGTCGAAGCACCAGGCCCGATCCACTACCACCAAATTGCCTCCCTGAATCTAAGAATTCCTGGAACTTGATATCGTCTTTACTCATGTATCCGATCTTGAATGAACTCTCCTCTAGTTCTTTTGCATGTGCATCAACGAAGTCCTCTATATAAGTATGATGATCCGTAGCTTGCGGAAACACCTGTACTTCTTTATCTGCTTTCTTTTCGGAGTCTTTCTGGCCGACTTTACCTTTCAGAAGAATGCTCCCGAGGTTTTTGAGCTGGATTTTGTTCTTGTTCTTATGGGTGACCGTACTCAGTGCAAAATTTCTGACCGCTAAACATGTTCTTTGGAGATATATGTTGTTGTGCACAGTCCGGATCATGTTTTTGATGTTGTAGGTGGCACTTTACAGAGGCGTCGATCTTCTCCATGTTCATATATACTTCATGTGCATGGGGTAGCGAGATTGGCTCCGGTCCGGGGAGGCACGGGCGCGGGCGCTTTCGCAGTGCACGCGAGTGCACGCGAGTGCGAGTTCGGCCCGGGAAAGCTGGCGCCAGAAATCAGTAGAGAAAGCGAAAAAAAAAAAAAAAAAAAAAAAAAAAAAAAAAAAAAAAAAAAAAAAAAAAAAAAAAAAAAAAAAAAAAAAAAAAAAAAAAAGAAAAAAACCTAAATCCTGGGGCATAAAATGAGCATGACTTCATGGGAACGCCACCCTATACCCTATATATATACCCAATATGTTTTTGCAGCCAAACGCATGATCGCCACAAAAGCATGACTATATAATCTGATTCCAGGCTGAAACACAAATGAAACACAGAAATCAATAGGGGTAAATTGTAGGCTCTCTAACACGTTCCTTGCCGCTGAAAGCCTCCTTTTTCAGGGCGTCAATCTTGTTTGGTCTACGTAACCTGTTCAAGCGAGAACACTACAAGTTTCAAAAGAAATAGAAAATGCCCAACCTTGATTAACCTATAATCAATAAAAACCCCCAACGAAGAAAATATGCAGTTCTTTTTTTTTTTTTAATTCCTTTTTCTTTCATCTTTTTTTTTTTCTTGTTCTCTTCGTCTTCCTCGCCTGTTTTCTCAATTTATGCCGTCTCACCTTTATTCGAACTTACCATGCTTCTAGTGCGTCTGGGTCCTCTGCCCTAGCTGATGAAGCATCTTTGTCAATTCTTGCTCTTCACTGCGAGCCACCATTTCTATATGTGGGTTTACTTGTAGGTTCCAGCGGTGAGCCTTTTGTGCCATCAAAGGACTCACCGACTCCACCGAGCTACAAGAACTTTGTCTTGCATGGTACCTGGACCCATCGGAATTGGCAGGGCTGATGGGAGATTCACGATTCAAAGACAATGATGAAGTAGCAGATGAACTTCTGGATATAGTCAGGCGCAAAGACGTGTCGGAATGCATGTGCAGCTTCGTTTGCGCTTGTGTCTGCGCCTGTAGATGCGAGGAGGTGGCCTTTTGTTGCGCATACAAGAACTTTCTCATCTTGGCCGTGTTTATCAAGTCTTCCTTGATAGGGGATAAGAATCTGTGTAAATGCGACACCATTTCCTCATTGGATACCTTGACGTTCCAGTCTAGAAGGAAAAGCAACTGTCTCTCCATCAAGTTGACGTCCTTCAAGCTGAAGAGCCCGTCTGTGTATTTCGCCCAGTGTACGTTTTTTGGGGACGAGTCGTTGTGAAACTTGGACGCCAAGATCAAACAACTCAAAAACACCCGGTGTCTTGTGCATGATAACCCCTGGGCGTTCTGTGGTAACTTCAGCTTCAATCTTCCCAATAAAACCAACGTCGCCATCAATGTACCCGTGTACACGTTGGTATATTTCACTAATTTATTGATGAAGGACATTAAGGATGGTAGAGGTTTGCCGCCGGCAGAACCTTTGGTGGTTTTGTCGTTTTGGCACTGAATCACCTGTAATGTGGCCACCACTAGTTTGTGGATCATATCCTGCGTGACAGGGGTCTGGATAAAGACATTAAGCGCCTTCATATCAAGAGTAGATGCCATGTTGTCTAGTTATATGAAAACTTTTGTTTTTTGGAGTGTGGACTTCTTTCTGAAAGAGTAGCCGCTGGTATAATGTGTGGTGAAGTGAAAAAAAAGGGACTCCGTGATGTGCAGATCAAGATCTGAAGTGGAATAAGCAGCAAAAATAGGGATGAACAGTCTAAAGGTCAACTGAGATAAACACCCTTGAAGAAGATAATGTGAGAGAGGCTTTGGGAAAAGTGAGGAGCCTTAGAAAGCAAAACGTATCGATCGATGATAATTGATACTAGGAAATCAAAGAATTGGAAAAACAAAAAAGCTGATACGAAAACCCCCGGCTTTTATTATTTCCATGCCGCGTCACTGTACTGCTTAAAAGGTGCTGCCAGGTGCGCACGCGACGCAGGTCCATGCCACGATGCCACAGGTGCATCCACAAATAGCCCCCCTTGAACGCGAGTGGTGTGCGCTCGAGTCCGCCAGAAACAGGCGATGTGCAGTCCGCGCATACTCTCGCACGATGACGACCTCCAGTTGGGAAGCCGTAGCGGGAACGCACTACTGCACCGGACCAAACCCTGGTTAAAGCCAAGCTGGGACGGTGATAATGGGGTGACAATGGGGAGACGAAGTGAAACAAAGGGGAACTCGTGTCCAATTTCTCTCAAAACCACGAATCGGTAAAATTCAATTTCTTTGTTCTCACTTGGAACAAGCTTGATTATGCCCAAAATGGAATTGTTTTTTGGTGTCCTCGGCTCGTCTGAAAGAGTTGTACTCGTCCGTTTTGGTTCGCGGTTTTTGGTAGCAAGGCTTGTTCCTCCCAGACGCGTTTAATTGATGATGTTTATTTTCTTATTTTTCACCTATGTGTACCATTGTTGGAAAAGTCATCGAGAGGATATCTAGGGAATGTTAAAGAAGAAAGGTGCTTCAGGCTGAAACACTGCCTGGTAAAAATTGACTATTTGGAATTGGATTATTTTCAATTCTTTAGTGTTTTACTACTTTTGTCCGGGGTGGAGAAGTGGCAGACTCAGTCCTCGGCATTGTATTACTACTACTGGGACTAATGGATCGATGGAAATGGTACGACAAGGCAAATTTAACCATAATCACCATAATCGTGTTTTACTTCTTATTTGACTCAGAAGGAAAATTCAAGTTAATACCGAGGAACAAACCATGTTCTTGGTTTGACGAAAACGAAGAAAAAAAAATCATATGATCAGCGAAGAACATGTCTCAGGTAATGTCAACTTCCATTGACATGACGTGACACACATCCACTGTGTTGGGGAAGCCTTCCCTTGTTCTTTTTGTCTCTTTTCTTTTTTTTTTGCCCTCTCCTTAAATCCTCTTTTCAGGTTTATTTCTTCTTCTGATAAAGTGGATGTGAGTATTTAATCTCGATTGGGAAAATGTGGAACAATCCCGAAAAAAAAAAGCCATATGTCTGATCCACAATGGCGACGCGAAAGCTTCTAAGATTCAGGCTGCTTTGCTCTTGTTTTTGTTTCTGTAATAAAACCTAGAACAGGAATATCTAAAACAATGGAATCTTGTTATGTGCCCTTGGTTGTGTTTTGTTTCCTTGCAAACGCTACTAACCATACAACCTGCAAAGATGCCCCGGCATGCATTTTTCCCAAGACATCTTTTGGTGGAATATTTCGTGTTCCGCGTAAAGCGGATGCACGGGTCTCATGTCGTCATGTCCGCGTTTTGCTTGCGTTTTTGCCTCTTTTGCGTTTCTGCCAACTTCTTCGGGCTTTTCCTCCAGGCGCCAAGTGCGGTGCGGAACACTCGATCTCTGCTGCTAGCCCCTTCCTCGATCTATTTTCTATGGGGCAGCACTTTATTTTCACCCACTCCTTCCGCCCTTAATTAGCAAAGGTAGAATGTTGCTCTGTACCAAAATGTTGCTCTGTACCAAAATGTTGCTCTGTACCAAAATGTTGCTCCAAATGTTGCTCTGTGCCAAAATGTTTCCGTGCATTTACGCTTAGTGGGTGGCCTTTACTTCCGTAAGTGGTTTTTTTTTTTTCTTGTGGTTTGTCTTTTTCTGGCATGTCTTTATCTTAGTGCACTGGTTTGTTGCCGATCGGCGCTAATTCCTGGGCCGACTTCTTCATGCTTGGTGGGCCCATGAACGGTTTCATCCATGAAATTGTTCAAAACTTCGTGTAGCCGGTTGCAGATTATTCTGCTTGCTCTGGCTTACGCTTGAAATCGCCGGGCGGTTTATTTTTATTTACGTGCTGTTTTTCTGTTTTGCTGTTTTTCTGTTTTGCTGTTTTTCTGTTTTGGTGTTTTTATTTTTTTGAGGTTGTTTTTATTTTTCTGCTTTTGTCATTTTCTGCTTTTGTCGTTTTTTCTTGGTGTCTTTCCTCTTCGCACTTGGCCCCCCTGATGGTGCGCCGGGCCGAGGGTCCCGGTACCCACGCCGGCCCGAAGGACCCAAGCCGGACCTGGTCATAGGGCCTAGGCCTCACTCTCGGCCCGGAGATTCCGCCCTCAACGGAAGTCAAATGAATCATGGCGGCCTTGCCCGCGGTGTTGTATTGCAGCAAGCGTTGCGGTTATTTTTACACCGTAATTGATGCAGATCAAGAATTGCCCCCTTATACATTATCATACGAAACAATGAGGAACAGATGAACAATTCAAAAATAAATTACATTGAGAACTAACCTGGCTGGACTTATGGGCCCCTGTTTTCTTATCACGGCAAACCCTGGTCAAACTAATGTTGGGCATCAGTACGGTGACGAAGCAGGACACGGTTAATCAGCTCCGCATTTAGAAAAATGTCATCACTTCAATAAGGTGCAATGGGAAACAATGGGAAACAGGGAGCATCCATGATGTTTCCCAACAATCGAACAAGGCAAATGTTTTCTTCCAAATCAAACAAAACCAAATTAGAAAACTTCGGAGAAATTGCTTATTCGAACTGGTTCACTGGTCCCCTGGTCCACTGGAGGGATGACATCGTTCCCAGAGATCCTTCCAGGTTTTAAGGACGCAGACTACACAGCGAGTTTCCGTCTGCAGCAGGGACATAAATGTAAGTTACAAAAACCTCCCACGCTTGGTCAAAAAGACGTATTCCTACTGCCTGTCGACCGATTTTCTACAATAAAGACCTAACTTTGGGACTATCCGAGTAAACAAACTCTAGTCCGAGGAAAATGCACACCGTTAACCATAGCCGCTGGGGGACATGCTAACCAATGTGCACTAGCCTCATTTCAGAAATTTGCATACTACTTGTTCTATGAAAACGTTCGACTTCTTAATTGAGTTAGTATTGGATCAACAATATTGAATTCTGTTTGTGGACATCTCAGCTTATAGGTATACTGTATCGATCATTTATGAGTATTCTGACTGGTGCACAGCGTTTAGTCATCAAAGTGTCCATATGAAAATTACATACAATTGTATTTGATGAGGAGGAAAAGGGGAAGAAGGTAGCGCAAATTTTTTCATATTTATGTGTCTCCGCTAGTGCGGGTAACTTCTGCGCACGTGACCCTTTGCGACCGCGCCTCCAGCAAGGGCATACGAATTGTTCAAGTGGTTGCTTTATTAAAGTTGTTATATTAAAGTGCGACCCTTCACAAGCTTTAAAAGCAAGAGGAAAAGAATAAAGTCTATGTCGAAAAGAAAAATAAATATCTAAGAATAAAAATCAAAGACGCCGGTTGCTTCGGAATTGTCTTTTGATGCGAACCGATTTTGGCTTTCCAGCTCTATGATAATTCAAATGATGCACTAGTTAATTCCCCTGGTATGGCTTCACTAAAGTGGAAGCTGCGGAAACATATCACCTGGCCCGTTTCCGTCAATTGGTAAAAACATCTCATTTTGTGGCATGAACGCAAAAAGTCCCTGGTACCAGTCCCCAGCATTTGCAGGTTCTTTGTCCCCGTAGTTTGTAAGTCCGCCGTTGAAAGTCTCCTCGTTGTCAAGCTTATTCTTGTTGTTTTTGATGCTGTTGATTTGCTGCCATAAATTATCGATTTCGCCAGTGTTACCTAGATCGATATCTGCAAAATCAAATGACAGAGATGTGTTTGAAGACAAATCAGAAATATGACCGCGCATGCCATCAGTGGGAAATGAATCTCTCGGAGCAGTATAATGGTTTATGCCTGAAGACATACCAACTGGCTGGTTACTTTGAATGTGAGCTTTAGGATTGCCCTCTTTAGAATGGTTTAATTGAACGCCATTTTTGGGTTCAAGCTTGATTTCTCTGGCTTGTCCCTCATTGAAATTCTCGCTCAGAGAATTCCTCTTTATAGTTGAGCAACACTTTTCAACGATGTCAAGCAACTCCTTTATACGATCCGGCGTCAACTGGAGCGGTTCCTTGCCATTCTTATACTGGTACTCCTTGAAAGATTTGGTGACGACCGTTTCGATAAGAAATGCGTGGACTTTGGAGAGCCTCCATGCATAGAAAAAACGGTGCCCTAATACTGACAAGCACGAATTGCTGAACTTATTGCAATTTTCCAATAATTTAGACAACTTGCAAACTCGCGAATAATGATGCTTGTATGTTGGTGAAGTGTGTAGCTTGATGTTATGGGCGCTCTTGTCACTTTCCATCACAGAAATCATGTAATTCAACGTTATCACAAGGCGAAGATTAACCTGGTTGGATTTGTGAATCAAGAACACGATGGCCGGGTTTAACATCAATCCAGGAACAGCGCAGTCCGAATCGAAAATTTCCCGTTTTTTTATCAACTTTAGAACCTCAACGAGAAACTCGCCGCACGAAATCGAGAGGAATTTCCGCAAGTAAAAGAAGGCGAGTTCGTGCTTCTTTGACTTCTCGTAATTCAAAAACAAGTGGTAGAAAATGGACAACGTGAACGTTTTTATGTTCAAGTAGGCCTTGGTGCGAAGAACTTTCATGTATGGGACTTCCATGGTTTGGGAAATGGGTGTCAACAACTCGGAAAGACATCCCAACTTAGCTTTAGTTTCCGTCTCGAATTGATTAATAAGTTCCGTGAGCTCGCGTATTTTCATCAATTGTTTGATTGAGATACACCTTTTTAAAATCACCCGCATCTGGGAATATAAATAATCAATGAGCTGTAAAATCTCGCACACTCCCTTCTCAACAGATTCGTCTGCAACATTGGAGCTCCCGGGGGAATAAAATGGAACTTCCAGGTCTGTATAATTTTCATCTGCCATCAAAGGGAACCCAAAATGATAAGACAGCTTCATGTCCATCAACTTTATGAAGTACCATAGCTTTCTGCTAAGATTATCACGCGATGGATTGATGGAGTGATTATGGATTTTGTTGGGTTCTCTATTCAACCCCATACAATAAGCCGTCTGTATACACATTACATTGAATACGTTGGATTCGTGTCCATCGGCGCTGTCACCCTCTTCGGGGGCAATGCTAAAGTAGGCCCGGATCAAAACAGCACACTGAAGAACTGTCAAGTTGGTTCTTTGGTAGAGATCATATTGGTCGAGACAAAGCTGTGCAATAGCTACCACGTCAATGTTGATGGGGTTTGTTAAAATGTATCTTGACTCCTCAAAATTGGAAGAGTCATGGGCTGAGAGTACTTGCTCGTTCTCGCTGGTGTGGTTTGAGAATGCTGAGAGGTATGACATGCGAAGAACAAGGAGCAAAATCCCCAATGTGGCAGTGTCGTACCTTTGGGTGACATTTAGTTTTTCATGCTTCTCATCGTGAGTACTAAATGGCCCAAGGATTCTTTGTATCTCCTTCCGGAAATATGCTTCATCAAGAAGCGGGAAATAAGGGTATATAGACTTGAAAAAACGGTCCACTAAGACCTTGACCGCCTTTTTGGTCGGGAGCATGAGAGTAATTCTGCCGATGAGATGCATGTTCAGGTCCACTTCACCCTCGAAAACCGTGAGTCCAAGAGAAAGCGTGCGCTTGTTCAACTCGGCCTTAAGCTCCTGGCTCACAACGGCATCTTTGTCTGGCGGCTGTGGCCCGTCATCTCCATGCAATGACGGTACTTTACGATACTCGGGCCATTCTTGTGGTTTCCGCGTGTAGTCCCACAAACTGTTTAGAGCACTGTCTTTCTGAACGTATGAAAACCACGAGAGGGGCCCGTGATTCATGGTTCTGTTCTTAACCCCCGCATAGATCGGATTGTACCCACTATACAAATCGAACTCCTCGTCGGGGTCCATCAAGTCATACGGGTTTACGCCTATCCATGAGATCGGAATATTTGAGGTGGTGGCTGTGTCTTCTGACATTGGGTCGCCAGCGGGAGGAGAAAATCCCGGGGGGTTTTTCGCCGCCATCGGCGGCATAGGGGGTATAAAGTTGGCCACCGGTGGTCCGCGGTTAACAGCAGAGTATTGCATATTTGGGGGCACAAACATCTGTTTGGGGTCCCTTTGGCCCAGTTGAAATGCCGAGTTGTACGGCGCAAAAGGTTGCATCTGTTGGCGCTGTAGTGGGCTGGTTTGTACTTCAGATTTGACAATATTCGGGTTGCTTAAGCCGCCCAATTGCGGGCTGTTGTTTGGATAGTAACCGATGGGGGTATTGGG